>JANHZU010005609.1:308367-322024 GCA_032468055.1 Acrochordus granulatus | reverse complement strand
CCAAGGGGGGCAGGGTAAAAATAAAGAAATGTATAATCTCTAATCTATGTAAGCCACCAAGAGTCTCCGGAAATTGGAGATGTAAATCTGAAATGTGATTAATAAATGAATATATATGAGGTGATAGATGCAGACGTGCACAATTAGTCAATCCTAAAGTAGGTCATTAATAAATTCAAATTTACAATCAGGACAAATTTATAGACCAATTAAAGGGGTCTCTCAAATAATTTGAGGAACAAAATGTCTCAATGGAGAAATTCAAAAGACAAATTCTATTATTCTTATTCAAATGCTTTTTAGGAAAAGCAATTATATTCAAGAGTTAAAAAATTAACAAGGTGGATGAATAAACTTCTCTGGAGATTTCAAACAGCTACATATTACTGAGCAAGTAATTTTTTTCAAATATTAAGCAAGAAAACTAAAATGCCAACTGAAAGAAAGATATAAATGTTCCTTTATTTTTAAAATGTATACTGTCAAGCTTACAAATTATATTCTTTAATACTATATCAAATTTTTCTCTTTTGTGCATTCAGGATTAAGCCTTGGCTGAAATAAAATTCAATAGTTTGATCACACTTTATGCTAAACTGGAACCAAGCAAATTATGTTGTGTAATATGTGAGCCCATCTACTGCAGTTTGTAACCATGTTTTATGATGGCCTGGTACAATACGTAAATTCAGCTGATCATACCTAAGCAGAATATATTTTAACATGATGGGTTAATGCTAATAATGTTGTATTGTACCAAAAACAGACTTTGATGCACATTTATTTACAATTAACACCCATGACTTGGAAGCAAACTTCCTCATCCCTTTATGCTGTATTATTTGTAGAAGGTGTCACTGTCATTTTGATGAACATAAGCCCATAATGCACACCAGTAATGTGGCTATTGGAAATTCTTGTGTTTGCAAATTGTGATAAGTTACAGTGTGTCTTAATTATGGTTGTTGAATAAGTCATAATGGATAGGTTAATGCAACATAATAAATCAAGCCCATACATATGATATCAATAATAAATCAAGCTCACATATGATATGTGAACTGAGCTGTTGCCTTTCTCAATCTCCCAGATTTTAAGAGACAGACTATTATTAGTGGTAACTGGAGGTATTCGTATATGCTCAAATGCCCACTTATACTCATTAACAGAAATCCATGTGGTTTAGAAAAGAGTTGTGCAACTAATTACATAACCTGAAGTTGAGCCCTGATTGGCATGTGGGGTAGTTACCCATGTTCTGGGTTAGCTATGTTCAGCTGGGTGAGACTGAAGGTTCTGTCTTGTCTGCATTTGGTCTCCCACTAGATGATAGCATTCACAGCATTAAGCTATAGTTTGATTAAATAGTTTTGTAATATTAGCCACAAGATGGGTATCACACACCAGATTATACAGTAACCACGGTTTACAAACCACAGTAGCAAGACTCTTGCAATACACTAAGCAAACCACATTATGCATGTGTGCGTGTACATGTCTGTAGGCATACTTGAATGTCTCTAGAAATCTCAAAATGATAACAAGAGTGCATCAGCCTTCACTTGCTTTTTGTTCCCAACATCTGCTACTCAAAAGTATATATCCCTATATATGAAGGTTCTATAAAGGCAGAAATAGACTCCAACTCTCAGAAAACAACACTAGCATGGTTATTGGTTCAGATTGACAAGTATTTGTGGCCACAAGTTTGCAATACCTATTTAAGCTAGATTGGAAGGGACAGAATTGTTCTTCAACAGCACATTAAGTCCTATAAAAAAAATCAAAGTAATTTGTGTTTGCTTTACCTTTCCCGCATATTTGTGAGTTCTGACCTAGCAACAACTGAGTAAGAGATTTTAAGGAAATATTTACCAACATAAACCTTTCCAGCTTGAAACTAAGGTACACATGTTTTAGAACAAACAAACAAAGCAAGCCAGTCATGTTGGCAGAATTTTTTTTAAAAAAGCAGACATCATAACCTAGCAATGCTTGCTATACATTAATCAAGCCAGCTGTATTTACTTTTTTGATAAGAAGGGCATCCCCTTTCCACTTTGCCTTCCTGGCTTAAGGATTTCTTAGGAACTGAAAGATCAGGAGAAGCTTTTCAAAGGAACACCAGAAGAATTTTCTTTCATCTGCTTATCTAAAGGCCTTGCTCTTACTTCCCAGTCCACAGCATAAACGGAGAGTCTTTGTATGAAGGTATTTCCCTTGATACCTATTCATAATTTATTCTTTCTTAGTTTCTCCTTTTTTGGGGTAGTGGTCAAAGGCATTACACATTATTCTAAATTCTCTCCATGCCCGCACTCTGGGGATATCAGATTCATAGAAGTTCACAACTGGTATAGGTTACTCACTTTTGCAAATGCAGAACTAAATAACAATGGACAAAAGGCAGAGATGCAGATAAACTGGCAGTCTAAACTTAACTGCAAGAAAGTGCAAATAGTACAAGTTGCTGGCCCATTATCCTCACATATAATTTCTGTCCTAAAAGAACTTTTGCTGGAAACAATTTTAAAGTTGAGAATGCAGTTGAGAATTAAAGTAAGGGATTTTCGATGTATCAACCATGATAAACTTTTGAACTGCATATGGGGATTAGTAGTAGGTACAACTGTATTGTGGTGGTTTTCCTTTCTCTGTTGAGTTGCTGTTGGCAGAGAGGGAGAGATTAAGCCAGAGAGCCTTGACGCAGGGAGTGCTTCAGGGCTTGACCCTTTCACCCCTCCTGTTTAACATCTACATGAGGCTATTGGGTGAAAGAATCCACCAGTCTGGGATGAGATACTATTAATATGCTGATCTCTTGTACATCTCAACTCTGAGTGACTAGAAGATGCTGTCCAGGTGTTGCCCCAGTATCAGGAAGCATCCTTGGTGAGGAGGAACAGGCTCAATTCAAGCTTCACAAGACTATCTAGATCTGAAAATGTCCCACCTTTAGTCCTTCGCACTTCCCTCTTTGGATTGTTGTTCAATTTGGGAGTCTTCCTAGACTTACAGCTCCTGCTCAAAGAGCAGGTAGCAACTGTGGCAATAAAAACCTTTGCACAAATTTATCTAGTATGCCAATTATATCCTTACCTGGACTAGGAGGTCCTTGGGACAATCAGTTATGCTCTTTTTTCCTTATGCAAGGACTATTATAATGCATTCTATACATTCTATACAAATCCTTGAAGTCCACTTGGAAACTATGGAATCCAGTGGAAAGGGTAGTTAAGGGCATATTACAATATGTTCACATAATGTTGTTGTTTCATGAACTACAGGAGTTACCAGTCAGCTTATAGGTGACCAATCACCTATAAAAACCTTCATGGCATATGGCTGAATCACTCTATCTTCCATAACTTCTACCTGTCCTATACAATCAGGCAGAATCAACAAGCTTTGGTCCCATTGATTAGACACAATCACCTGATGAGACTCTGGAAGCAAGCTTTTCTGCCACAACACATATTTATCCTCCCAGAGATTCCTATGGTCCCCATCCTGACCCTTAAATGTTTATACGTCTATTTAAAATGTGACATTTTTCCCAGCCGTTGAGCTACAATGTTGGCAAACTTCTTGTAAGATGTTTTAATGGTTTGGGCTATTTACTTCAAGACATTGGTTTTGTACAATCTCTGTAATCTGTTTTTATTTGTCTCATTATGTACTGTCTGATGCTCAGAGTAGAATGAAAACCAGTGGCCCATTAATAAAAACAAACAAACAAATAAGCCCCTCTTCCCCCATCCTGTGATTCTGAATACACATACTACTCATGCCAGTCTATATAAATGTTTGTGGCAGAAGTAGTTTGATTCTGCCTAGTGAGAAAGTCTGTTCTTGAAAGTACAACATTAATTCATGTTATGTTTTCAAATTCAATCTTCCCACTAGGCAGAATGAAGTTACAGTACTTCTGAATATAAAGTCTGAATTAGAATTCTTGGAGCTTAGCCACAAATAGAACAGATCATCTGTGTTAGGATTAATTCCTGCTACTAAGGATAAACAGAGCAGCTTCAGCTCCCATGATTCCTAAGTAGTAAGAAGAACGCATTCGAAAGGTAGTACAGTATGTTGTGGAATTATGATAAATCTTCTTCATCAAGAGAGCCTTATTAATGAAAACACCACACAAATGTGAAGGAACTAAGCCCATGAAGATAGAGAAGCTGTAATTTAAGACATAATTATTTAATGACTGATCAAATAATTAGTTTGAATTTGCTATTCAATCTGATCTACAGACTGCCAGGAGCTAAGGATTAAGTGGTATAGCACAATGCATTTTTATTAGCATATCCAGTCCCTAGCTTTTGTATCTATGTGGGTTCTCCATAATAACTGTGGAGTGACTCATAGTCCTACCATACAAATGGTGATTTTCAAATATAGTGTTTCTTAACTTCAGCGGTGTTAAAGGTATGTGTTTTAACTCTCAGAATTCCCCACCCACCGAATCTGAACCAATAACTTGGGAATTCTGAGAAATCCATGCATCATAAAGTTGCTGAAGTTAAGAAACACTGCACTCGAAGAAAAAGCTGTAATTTCTTATTCTGTACTTATGTCTAGCCGAGGACTGCATCTTCTGACTGAATTCTCAGATTTGTTACAATTCTTGTTTACACGAAATAACAGTGTTATTTTCAATGGCGCATGAGCAGTATAACTTATTGACACGTGGTATCTGAGTTTAGGACACTAGTAGCCACTGGTAGCAGAAAAAATGTCAAGAGTATTTGTAATGGAAAGAGAAGACAAAAAAACAGACATTGCAGACGTTTTTTGAGACCTGAATCTGAAGAATAGTCAGACAAATTTATTTTGTAAATAAATTTGTAAGATTATTTTTTTGGTTAGAGATTGGAGTGTAATTCTGTGGCAGAAGAAGGGAAAGCTCCACTTCACAGGAATTTGGACGGTGAAAGCAGAAAAGCTCAAATTTCCAGCTTATCCTTTCTAGAAACAGAAATACAGTAGAAATAAAATGTCAGCCACTATTATGTCTACTTGTTTTGTAAGAAAGACCTACATGTTTCTGTCTTTCAGTGCTTTTCATCCATTAATACTGGCTAGAGAAAAAAACTTGAATTCATGTTTTTTTACAGAATGGAATACCTGGGAATATGTGTTTAGTAGGCTAACAATAATTCCAGCAAGCAAACCCCCCACATCAAATCTAGGATTCTATCAAGGAAGGAAGGGAGGGAGGGAAGAAGAGATTAGATTAGGTATAGGATATCTTCCCAAAAAGAAAAAGCTGGAGCAAATACAAAAGTTGAGAACATTTCTATTTTTAGCTTTAAAAATGATTTTTTAGTTTTTGAACATTAAAAATACCATGACAATTTTCACCAAAGCCATAATTATTAGTACTTTTTGCAAACAATAGATCAGCAACTTAAAGACTGAGATTTCCCCAACCCAGTGTTGTTACACTCATTTGGGTTGTTACCCTGCAGAATTGTCCAGTATTGCCATTAAATCTCCTGAAGTATTGAGGTTTTTGAGGTAATATAACAGCACTGCAAAATATGAAGGAAAGGAATAGGTGTGTGTGTATGTGTGTATGCAGCTGTCAGTACCTAGCAGTTTATCAGACTTGACCACAATTGTATTAGACCTTAATATATTTTATTATCAGCTTCTCTTTGCAACTTAACATGGAAATCCAAACATGGTTATCTAGAACAGGACAATGGGGGCAGTTAACACACATTAAGTTCTGTCCATCGAATTTAACTTGAGGCCTTCTTCAATGAACTATGTTTTGCTTGGTTTAGAGTATCTGTATATCTTGGCTTAAGTCAGATTTTGCTTTCCCTCATCCAATCCCATTATTAGTATCATAAACATCATCATAAACGTAATCTAGATCTCAATTAACTGAGGATTTTATGCATGCTAAATAGATACTCTTTGGATTCAAAATTTATTAACCGGGGACAAGGTAGAGGAGACTGGGAAGATATAAAACAACCCCAGAAGGCAATGGCAAATAATGTCCATGTTGTTCATGTAGTCCCGAGGGTATGTTCAAATCAAGGTAAACCTTTTATTTGGGATATTTCTTTCCTGGTTATTTATTTCTTAAACTTATGTGCCGCTGATCTTGCAAAACCTTTTTCATTAGCACTTCACTTCCTCAGTTAATTTCATGTTTGTCACTTCCCACTCTTCTTTTTTTTAGCACCACCTTCTCTCCGTGCTCTCAAAAAGGAGTAATGTGAAGACAGCCCCGCACCCTTCCACAATGTGGAATAATATAGTCATATTATTTGAAGAAGAAAAGATGATATATTTGTGTTAAAGTACATTAACATGTTCCAATGTTAAAGTACATTAACATGTTCCAATGCTAACTTAAGATGCATTAGATCTGGCATTTGTCACAGTACTACTGTATTCAGAAGCCAATAAGGAATGCTGTTTTCCAGTTTCCCTTTATTTGTCAGATTCAAACAATTCTTCCCCTCTTGAAGTAACAGAATGGTTACCCAACGGCTAGTCAGTTTCAGGTAACCACTCTAATGAGCCTAGCTAGCTGCACAACAATGGAAAAGTACATCTCTCTAATCTGTGGTTCAAAGGGATCTCTGTTGCCAAAGCAAATGTTTCTAGTTTGAAATTTTGAACAGCTGCAGCCAATTGGTATAGATAGTACTGACCAAGCTGATGAACAAAATGGTCTAGCCTGATATAAGCAGCTATTTCTGGATTTCTTTTGTTTTCCTAAAATAACCTTTTTCTGACAGTTATATGAATTTGCACCAAAATTACAATCATATGTTCCATTGCAACTCTACCTTTGCCCTATTGCAGTTGCCCAAATTTCAGAAAGGGGTTACATGTAACTCATTGCTGAAATATATTTTTAAAACCACTATTAGGCCTTAGGAAAGAGAGATATTCTAGAAGAGATTTACATTAATTGAGCAACTGTAACTGACTTTCATAGGGATATCAGGAGTGATAAATGCTTTCTAGGAAGGAAGCACAATTTCTGGCAAGTTTCAGCCCAAGAACTGTATTTCTACATCTGAAGTAAAGAAATGGACATTGGACACATCTGCTCATTGTGGTAGTTTATTCTCAAATTTTATCATACAATCAAGAATTCAGATCCTGGGAAGGACTTCTTAAAACAAGACCTCAATCATTTGTTCAGTGTAGTTCTGTGAACTTAAAGCAATGTGTAGTCAACAGCCTGGAAAAACCTATACTTGAACTTTTGTCCAATATTTGCTCCCATTTTTATAGGCATTTCAGCCATATCTATCTGTGCATTCTGAGTTAGAGGGAATGGACCAGTGTGTGCCTTCTTATGGGACATAGGATGTATGCCAAGGGGAGAAAAATATGGCATTTTTACAAGCTAATTGCTCAAATACTACAAAGAAGGCACATACTTGCATATGCTGTTACCACTTGAAGCATAAATAATGAAGAGAAGGAGGACTAAATAAATTAAAGGCAGGATGCCCAGAGCAGTATGTAAACAAGTTAAAGCAGATATTCAAAAGTTAACTTCTTTGCGCTTTTGCTATGATGTTTTAGATGATACTATAGGCAGAATTCCAAAATATAGTCACCTAAACATTCCAATGCCACTTTGACAGTATATGCTAGCATGTAGTTCATTACCTGTCTAAAACTTAAATATTTGATTGCATAATACTATATTAAATAAGACATCTTCTAAGTGGCCACACCACAATAAATCTGTATACTGTATATTCCTTTCCTGTTAGGTATTTTTATAGACCTTCTTTTTGCAGATACCTATCTTTTTCCTTTTCCTTCTGTCCTATTTCTTGTAGCTTTCCAAGACTGCATTAGTGCTAATAAGGGAAAAAGATCCAAGTAATACAAAACTAAAAGAGATATATTCAATAGAGAAAATAAGGAATAGAAAGCATAGTGTGGTCTGGACACAGTTTTTCTAGAAATTTTCAAGCATTCACTTAAAAAAATTCATATATTAAAAGCAAATCTTTTCTCTTGATATTGGCAAAAGGAATTAGAGGACCATGGACCAGCTGATTGGGTGGAACAGGAATTACAGGTTCTGTCATCCTCCTCTTTACTTCCACTTTCCCATGTCCTCCTGCATATCACAGAACATCCTTTGTTCTTATTTGCTACAGCATATGCTTACCATAAATTAGATGGCTGAAGTAGCCATTTTATTTATAGTTCAAAATAAATTAATGGTTCTTAAGCATTGAATATCTCTGCCTCCATTTCAAAGAAGTAAAGGAATTAACTCAAGGGTCAGAACTCCCAAAGAAACTTGTCAATAGGTCATAAGGATCTTTTTGTTCTTTATCAAACAGGAGAAGAGGAGGATGAAATTAAAGCTTTTGTCTTACAAACAAAAAACTTGATTCCCAATGCAGCCTTCCATGCCTTGAATCCAAAGAAAGGAATGCTCAAAGAGTTATTACTGCCTTGACTACCAATTTTACTTATTTATTTTATCAAATTTATATGCCACCAAACTCAAAGGTGACTCTTGGTGGCTTACAATAAAAAACATAAAACTACAATATAAATAAAACAATTAAAACCAGTAAATTTAATGCAAATAAAAATAAAAGGACAGAGAAGAGAGGAGTGAAAACATCTATACGGGGAAGGAGATCAATACTCCATCACCAACCACCTCCAAGATGATGCACCCCCACTGGTGCTCCAAGCAAGTTGGCAGAGCCAGGTTTTCAGGCCCTTCCAGAGGCTGCAAGGGTGGGAGCAGACCTCACCTCTGAGGGCATGATTTTCCACAGGGCAGGAGCCACAGCAGAAAAGGCACTTCTTCTTGACCCCACAGGTCAATAGATATTAAAAAGGAGAGGAGAAAGTACTGCACCCTGCGGCACATCACAAAGTAGCAACTGTGGACTGGACCTCTTTCTCCCTGCTAACACCGATGGGATCAGCCTTGAAGAAAGGAGCCAAACCAGTGCAAAACTGTACTGTCCAGCCCCAATCCCCATAGCCAACACAAAAGGATATCATAGTCGATGGTATCAAAAGCCACCAAGAGGTCAAGGAACAGACTCAGTATTTTATGGCTGAGGGCTCTCTTTGCTGGAAAAATTTGGAAAGTTAAAGATATTTGTGAAAAATAATGCAAGAAGAGAACCAGAGTGGATGGACTGAAAACCCAATGGAAAAATGGATGGAGATTAACTGCATGCATATGAATGTAGCCTCAAATGGCTATGGAGAAGGATGCTAGGGACAGAAAATGAAGAGCTGTGGACAGATCACAAGATGCTTAAAACATATATGCCGAAATTAGTGTTATATGAATATAACCTGATAAAAATGAAAGAATCAGGATGGAGCTTCTATTATGGATATCTATTACCTCATGCAGTTTGGCCTTACAAGATCAGAAATTATATTTAGTTTTGCTTTATCTTGCTGTTAGTTGCATTATAAAATATAGCTGAGGCTTCAGTTTGAAAAAAGAAAATAGCACATTGGAGAATGGATTGCTATGAAGGGAAGCTTCCAGCTGCCGGAAGAACCATTCCTCTCTGCATTCAGAAAACTTCTGGCAAACTGTGAAGGTGAGATGATTCACACTTTCCCCAAACAACTATAGTTGTGACTGCATATTGCTGTGGTGCATGAAGAAGAACACCTGAACACAAATTCTAGTTGCAACTTTGCAAAACAAAAAAAGCAGTATTGTTGATAAAATGGCATTTTATCAAATTTTATAGCATTTCAGATAAAATAGTGAAGCATAAATTGATTAAAATCCTCAAGCTAAGGTATCAACAAAGTTGCAAAGTTATTTTATATTGCTGTAATGCCCTAATTCCTTTGTGCTCCAGATAGTGGATAGTCACTATTCAGATCCAAACTGCATAATGGGGTTTGCTCCCTTTATTTGCCCCCAGCTCCTGCCAATCTAGCAGTTCAAAAGCATGCAAAATGCAAGTAGATAAATAGGAGCAACCTCATTTTGTGGGAAGGTAACAGCATTCCATGTACCTTGGCATATAGTCATGCCAGCCACATGACCACAGAAAAGTCTTTGGACAATGAGGAGAGGCTTGTCGGCTATGGAATGGAGATGAGCACCATCTCCTAGAGTCGGATACAATGAAAGGGGAAACCTTGATCTTTTTATTTATCAAATTTATATGCTGCTGAATTCAAAACAACTCTCAGCTGCTTACAATAAAGACATAAAACTACAATATAAATAAAACAATTAAACATTAATACAAATAAAAATAAAAACCAGCTGGACAGAAAGGGAAAGAATGAAAACATTATATGGAGGAGGAGGTCAATACTCCATCACCAGCCACCTCCAAGTTGATGTACCCCCATTGGGGCCTCAAGTCAGCTGGCAGAGCCAGGTCTTAAGTCTTACGTCTTCCAAAAGGCTGCAAGAGTGGGAGCAGACCTCATCTCCAAGGGCATGATATTCCACAGGGCAGGAGCCACAGCAGAAAATTCCTTGGCTGATGGGATCTGAAGCAGGTCTCTTCTACTGGATCTGGTGTGGTGGGTCATCCTCATTGGGGTGAGACGATTCCTCAGACAACCTGGTCCTATGCCATGAACCCTTTTTTAAAGGTCAAAAACAACACACTGAATTGCACCTGGAAACAAACTAGGAGCCAATGCAACTCTCAGAATAATGGTATTATTATGGGCCATTCTATGAGGCCCTAAAATAATCTGCACCACCATAGTCTGCACCAGCTGCAGCCTTCAGATGTTTTTTTCAAGGTAGCCTCATGTAGAGCAAATTGCAACAGCCAAGCAAAGAGATGATGAGGGCATGGGTGACTGAGCAAAGGGACTCCTGGTCCAAGAAAGGGCACAACTGGCATACAACCCAAATTTGTGCAAAGGCCCTTCTAGCTGTGACTGCCACTTGTTCTTCGAGCAGGAGTTGCAAGTCCAGGAGAACCCTCAGATTGCGCATGGGGTTTATTTGGGGCAGTGCAACCCTATCCAGAGTAGAGATGTTAATGTCCCAGAACCCCCAAACACCCAAAGCCTCTCAGTCTTGCCAGGGCTAAACTGAAGCATGTTGTCCCCCATCCAGACCCATTCAGCCTCTCGACACCAAGTTGGGAATGACACAGCAACACTTGGATCAGCAGGTATGGAGATGTAAATCTGAATATCATCAGCATACTGATGGGGTACCTCATCCCATGGCGATGTAAGATGAAAGATTTCACGTGTAAGATGAAAGCAGTTTCATGTAGATGTTAAAAAGGAGAGGAGAAAGTACTGCACCCTGCGGCACATCACAAAGTAGCAACTGTGGACTGGACCTCTCTCTCCCTGCTAACACCGATGGGATCAGCCTTGAAGAAAGGAGCCAAACCAGTGCAAAACTGTACTGTCCAGCCCCAATCCCCATAGCCAACACAAAAGGATATCATAGTCGATGGTATCAAAAGCCACCAAGAGGTCAAGGAGAGCCTGGATGGATGCACTGCACCCCCTCCTGCTCTTGCCAGAGATCATCCACAAGGGTGACCAATGCGGTCTCTGTCCCATAACCGGACTTGAACCCAGACTGAAAAGCGACCAGAGAATCCGTTTCCTCCAGGATCCTCTGTAGCTGCCATGCAACCATCTTCTCAACCCCCTTCCCTAAAAATTGGATGATAATTGTCCAGACAGGTGGAGTCCAATGGAGGTTTTTTTAATAGGAGATGTACCAAGGCCTCCTTAAAAGGTCCCGGAAATATCCCTTCACTGTGAGGAATTTATTACTGTGTGGATCCACCTGTTAGTCATCATCCTGGCAGCTTTCACCAATCAGGAGGGACATGGGTCTAATTGACAAGTGGCCTCACTGACAGCATCGAGGACCCTGTCCATTTCATCAGAGGCAACAGGATTGAATTATTTCCAGATAGTTGGGCAAGACTCCTACCTAGGCATCTCACATAGACCTGTGTCACACATGGCTTCCAACTTGGAGTGAATTTGGGTGACTTTATCTGCCAGGTGTTCAGCAAATTCCTCAGCATAGCCCTGTAGAAGATCCCCCCATCCTCCCTTCAAAGAAGGGCTTGGGTGACTCTAAACAGGGCCAAGGGCAGCACTCTGCAGATCCAATAAGGACAGAGAAGTAATTACGTTTTGCCCTTATTGTCATGAGGTAGGCCTTGATAGTGGCTCTAACTCATGTTTGGTCAGATTATGCCCTTGTCTTTTGCCAGCGGTGCTCCAGGTGTCTCTTCACCCTCTTCAATGCCCATAACTCTTCCGTGAACCACAGGGATTATTGGCTGCAGTGGGTAGTGAGAGGCTGCACAGGCATGATCCTATCCAAAGTCTCATCCGCCCTTTGATTCCAGGATGTAACCAGGGCTTTTGCAGGATTATGCAGCAATACCTCTGGGACATCCCCCAGCTCCCTCTGAAACCCAGAGTCCATCAGTTGCTGAAGGTGCACAAATGAATAAGTCCAACCTCCCTGCAGAGGGGCATGGCATAAGAGAATCTCAAAGACACCAGGGCATGATCTGACCACAACAAGGGGGATATTGAAAGTTCCCCCACCAGGTCATGTTGCCATTGTTCCGACAAGAAAATCATATCCAGAATGTGGCCTGTCTCGAGTAGGGCCTAAAGTAATCTGGGGTAGGCTTACAGCCACCACGGAGGCTAAGAACTTCTGCGCTAATCCCAAGGACAAACCCATGGATAGCAAATTAAAATCCTCCAGAACCATCAACCTGGGGAAGTCCGTCACCAATCCTGAGATGGCCTTGACCATCTCAGACAGGGAGGATGCTACGCAGTAGGGAGGATGGTACAGGAGCAACAATCCCAACTGATCCTTTGAGCCGAGCTTCAAGAACAGGGTCTCACAACCATACACTTGTGGAGCAAGGCCATTGGAGGCAGAGATTCTTGGAGGATCACTGCCACCCCACTTCCCCTGCCCTGGGGTCTTGGCTGGTGCTAAACTTTGAACCTCGCTGGACACATCTCCAACCTCGCTGGACACAACCTTCCCCCCTCAGTATCCAGCCATGTCTCAATAATGCATACCAGGTCAGCCTGCTCCTCCTTAATGATGTCACAAATCAGGGGAGCTTATTACTGACTGATCTGGCATTCACCAGCAGCAGATCAAGTACTGGCTGTGAGCATGGAGGGCCAGAACTTGAGACTGATACTAAACATCGGGGGCATCTTCCCCTGCAACAGTTTGTCCTCCGGCTCCTGTAATACCTCATGCCTGTCACCCCCTGAATATGATCTCCTGACCAAAAAACCCTGGTTTTTAACTTTTCTGTCAAGGATTTTTCTATTTAACTTTGCTATAGGAGAATACAAAAAAGGCTATTTTGTCCAGAAACTGTGCCAGTCTTGAAACACAAGGTACAGCTATGCACTTGTTCATATGGGAAATTTTTGAATAAAAAATTAAAACAAAGCAACTGAACTGAGCAGAGAGCTAAAAAATATACATGGGGGAGGTGAATATTAAACCACCATCCATTTATATGGGGGAGAAGGTTAATACTCCATCACCAGCCACCTCCAAGATGATGTGTCCCCATCAGAGCCCATGCCCAATGGTAGAACTAGGTCTTAAGCTCTTTCAGACGGTCGTAGGGGTGGGCAGACCTCACCT
>JANHZU010005609.1:297843-308267 GCA_032468055.1 Acrochordus granulatus | reverse complement strand
GGGGCATGGCATAAGAGAATCTCAAAGACACCAGGGCATGATCTGACCACAACAAGGGGGATATTGAAAGTTCCCCCCCAGGTCATATTGACATTGTTCTGACAAGAAAATCATATCAGGAATGTGGCCACTTTGAGGAAGTAGATTGTCTGGACCTATCACAGTCTAGTTTTAAGCCAGGATAGAGTACCATTTGATTACCATTGATTATACTTGTAGATTACCTTTAGCGGGCCTTGGATGGGATAGCATATTCATCCTGCCCCTACATGATCTCTGAGTGGCTTTTGATACCATTGAACAGGTATCTTTCTCAAATGGCTCAGGCTGATTGGAAGGAGAGGCACTATTCTTCTGTAGTTCCCCTCCTTCCTTCAAGGCAGGCTCCAGCTGGTGGTGAGGGAGAGGCCCAGTTTTAAGTCACTGCTTTGTGGAGCACTTCAGGACTCGATTCTCTCCTTACTTCGGTTTAATATTATCAGTTTTAAGTTAGGTACCATCAGTGTATTGAAGATAATCAGAGGTATATGTCCTTCCAGGCCACTCAAGTCACTTTCCCAGTGCTTGGAGGATATATGGCTAGGATGGGTAACAATCAGCATTGGCTCAAAACTGACAAAAATGAATAGCTGTGGATTTTAGGGTCCTCCAGTGACATTCTCCTAGTCAGAGCTGGTGCACAGTCTGAGGATTATTCCAGATTTTCAGATCCTGCCCAAAAAACAGGTGGCTGCCATGTCCAGAAGGAACAAATACATCTTGTGGTCCCAGGTGCACCCTGTCCTGTGTTCCCCTGGGGAATACTGTTCATACCTTAGTCATTTCGCAATTGAACTACTGCAATACATTCTACATGGGGCTTCTCTGAAGAGCATTCAGAAGCTGTATCAGGTCTGGACTGCAAGAACATGGGCATGGAAAATGCACCTCAATATTCCCATATAGCCCACTTCTACATGAGATCCAAGTAGACTTCTGGATACAATTTAAGGTGCTGATTGTCTTTAGATAGCATGGGGCCAGGTTTCTTGTGAGATCCACTATATCCTTGATGGTTTTTGCTCATCCTACTAGATCAGGAAGGGTGAACATTTTCTGTGTTCCCTCAGTGAAACAGTTTCTCTGATGGGGCTTCAGAAGTGTGCCTTCTCTGTAATGGCACCTGTCTTATGGAGCAACTTCCTCTCAGATGACTCCAACCCTATTTGTTTTCAGGAAAGCAGTGCAGACCTAACTTTTCCCTGAGACACTTGATATAGAAGCATGGAGTGGTTGGTCAATGGATGTAAATTTTATTAGGGTCTCAACATTGTTTATTGTTTCAATTGGTTGCTTTATTATATTGTGCTTTTATTTTGTCCACCACACAGAGTTCTAGCAGATTTTCTGTCTAAGTTCGTATGAATTAATGAACAAACGGAGTGGCATAACGTAGAAATAACTGATAAAGCGAGCAAAAGGACATTCTTCCAAAACAATAAAATTGACAGCCATAAGAAATGTCAGAAATGTTTATTGTCTTGGCAGAAAAAATGGAAAGTTATAATTCATTCATTTGGGACAGAATCGGCAACATATAACTGGCAGAAGCCATCTCCCTTTCCTGGTTTAAATTGATGAGGCGATTTGGTGCTCTTTCAAAAAAAAACCATAATTTTTAAAGTCCAATGTTCTTCCAGAAGAATGCTAAACCCTTGTGTATAAGATACCCAGAAACTACTTTTTTCAAAGTGGGAGAAAGGCATTATATAGGCAAATGCCTTTTGCAGAACCCAGATACTGGTCTTTCTGGAAACTAAGAAGAAGTGCCCCAGGAGGGCAGTGTCCAGCAACCAAAGGGATGAAGCAGTGACTGTAGCAGCCTCAAGTACAGAAGTCTTTGAAACTGAACAGACCTTATTAGCACCAATGTCATCAATGAGGCACTGTAGCTCATTCGTACAATTGTGTTGGGAGAATGCAAAAAATGCTATTTTAAAACTGGAATAGTTAAACACAAATATAGAGTTTATTATTTATGAAGAAAATTTATATGGCCATCCAATTCTCAATGACTCCAGGTGGCTTAAAAAATAAAGTGCAAAACCAATAAACCCCCTCCACTCTGGCAATAACAATTAGACCAGCTACTTCATGGACTCGGTGTCACTCTGAGGTCCTACGCCTGTTGGCAGAACCATGTCTTCAGAGTCTTGCAAAGCATCAAAGTGGGGGCAAATCTGATCTCTGCAGGGATGATGTTCCACAGGGAGAGAGCCACCTTGGTGAAAGCCTTTCTTCTTGGTCCCACTAGATGGCCTCCTTAGTAGAGAGGACAATGGGTTGGAGACGAGACAAAGGCAACATCATGTAAACATGTCCTTTAAAAAGGTTGATGAGGTATTTTTGTGCTGTTAGCAGACAGTGAGACTGAAACATAAAACAGCATTGTGATTATAAGATTACAATTCTAATTCACCAGATGTTGCTGAAGCACAGTTCCCAACAACTCCAACCTATTATGCACAAGGATGAGAGATACAGGGAGTTGTAGTTTAGTAACAAAGGAAAGCCCAAAATTTCTCACTTCTGATTTAAACCCACAGGGTAAGTTCCTTTTCTTGACACAGGCAAAATGACAAAATGACAGTCAAATCTCAAAGACTTAGGGCCAATTTCTGCCTCTCACTTTAACTAACAGGCTAGTATGAATGAAGATAAAAATACATGACTGGGGAACCATTTGTGTTACCTTGACATTCATGAGAGAAAAGCAGTATGTAAGTAAATAGCATAAAATAACATTACAAAAACTTCTATTAATGAAAAGCTGCTTGAACTAATATTGTATGTGGCTATATTTATTCATATGTGGATGAATTATTTTTATGTTTTTTATGTTCCCAGCACTTTTACTATTTTCACATCTACACTCTGCATAAATTAAAATACATGCTTAAAATTCATTTCTTGGATCTCTGCATTTAAATATTGATACTTATGTCCTTATTAATCCCAATTCTTTCTTGGACATTTTCCACTAGCTGGTCACTGAACACTTATCTTTATGTCCCCAACTGTGGCACAACCACACCCTGGTAATTGTTTTTATATAGACATGTCTACATATTGCCTTCACTTCATCATAGATCCACAATAAAGGCAATTTCAAATTGTCTTTAGATGTTCCATTTTCAGAATAGTGTTTTCCTAACAAAATGATTTTTGCTATAGACACAACCAAGCACATTTAATTGATGTTGTAGTTAATTATGCTGTGGACAACTGCAGAACTTTCCTTCTTTCCTCCTCTCAGTTTTAATAGAGATATAATTTTCGTATTAAAGTGTTTTATTTTGTTTACTTCCCAGTTTAGAGTTTTCATTTTCATTTTTTAAAAAAAATCTTTAGCTTATTTTTCTTTTTCTCTACACCATCTGACATTTTATTATATATAAAATAGATTAGGTTTTACAGTTTTGAAACTGTATAGTTCTTTCACATAATAGTAATACAGTCACATACTATTATATTTACTAATTAATTGAATTTAAAAGCTGCTCAACTTGTAAAAGCAATTTTAGGTGAGTTTAAATTTGGAAAAATGCAAAAACAAGCAATTGCAATAAAATACAATATAAAATAATATAATAAGAACATAGAAAGCAATTGAATAACAGAAATAGCAATAATAACAGAAGCAGCCATGACCAGTCAACACAAAATTCATTCAAAAGTCTTATACTTTACATAGCCTGATCCAAAGTTGGGAGAAGCACAACTTCTTTATTATTTAGCATTACCCTTTTGGGGTACTTTGTGGGAAATGATGTTGCATAGGGAAAGTGTTACAATAAAGAAGCATGACTCCTGGTGACATCATTTTGGAAAGAGATCTGAAGCATTTCTATTCTGCCACATCTGACAAGATTAGTAGAGACAATTAGAGACAGGTTGTCTGAAAAGGGAGTCAGATAAGAAATACAAAAACCATAACAAATGTAACAGGAAAGTGAACAGGATAATTTAATTCATATCCTGCCTTTATTATTTTTATAAACAACACAAGGCAATTAACATATCTAATACTCCTTCTTCCTTTTATTTTCCCCACAACAGTCCTGTGGAGTGAGTTGGGCTAAGAGAGAATGAGAGGCCCAAGGTCATCCAACTGGCTTTCATGGCCAAGGCGGGACTAGAATCCTGGTCTCCCAGTTCCTACCCTGATACCTTAACCACTTATCAAACTAGCTCTCATATTAAATCAGGTGTTACAGGTACTGACTTTTCTAATTTTTTCTCTTGATTACGGATTGTAACATGGAATATAAATGAAGCAAATGCTCCACAAATAAGAAAAAATATCATTATTTGATAAAAATGATTTGCCTGCAAGAGATATATATTATAAAAAAGTATATAAAATATTTGATAAAAATTTAGGTGAAGAATTTATTTCAACAGGAACAAAAAAAGAAATTGAGTTTTATTTGTTTTAAGAAATTGACCCTCAATTAGACCCCCAATTAAAACCAAAAATTGTATTGACTGATGAATATGGTAGATTTGTTGGCATAAAGTTAATTTGCATGGGCTAAGACTCTAATATTGAAAATTAATGATCAAAATGAGGACAAAGTATTGCTATACATATATTGTTGTAGTTGTAAAGGAATTATGGAGAGACAAATAGACTTTTCTTATAAAAATTGGAATTTAATGCGAGAATGGAATGATCTCCCTACAACAGAGAAAATGTGTGAGAAAAATATTGATATTACATAAGGCAAATTCCAAAAGCTTTTTTTATGGTAATTTAGGGTTTGCTGATACAGTGGAACCTTATAAGACGAGCATCTCACAAGATGAGATTCTCATAAGATGAGCAAAAGAATGTAATAAAATTTATTCCGCTAGACAAGTGGTGACTTACAAGACAAGCAAACTTCGCACAATAAGTTACACGTCATCAGTCATTGTGCTTTGTATTTCCCATTCAGGAAATGCCACATGGTTTACTCCATTGCCGCACAGGCGGCAAGTGCACGGACATTCTGCCTACGCTGCTGCGTAGTTTACTCCATTGCCATACAGGTGGCAAGCGCGCACACGTTCTGCCTACAATGCCACGTAGCTTACTCTGTTACTGTGTGTGTGACTGACCTTGCCAGAATGTATGGTAGGTCGACGTTCCTGATTTCAAGATGAGCACCGTGCAATGAGCTCACGTGGGAAATCTCATAATGGAGCCATTGGTTCTCCACTCTTGCTGCATAAACAGTGTAGATTAAGTGAAAGGCGTTCAAGAGATGGAACTCCCAAGACTTCAGACTCCAGATTCTCCCTCCAGGCAGTCTCCTCCCCCTCCTCTCAACCCTCTTGTCTCCCTCGCACCAGCTGGGACTGTTCACAAAGCATGCACACACACACACACAAAATAAAGCAGAAATTGTCCTTGTCCTCCCCCCAAATAAAGCAGAAATTCCCCCTTGTTGCTCAGCACCATCATAGTCTCTTCTCCCCTCATAGTACAGAGGCAAGAAACATTTCCAAACCGCCTATGAATGACCCCTGGAGAGGCATTGCTGAGGGAAAAGGCAGTTTTGCCTCAGCAGCAGCAGATCTTCTGATCCAGCAGGGGGCACCGGACAGCAGCCGGCCTAGCAGCAGCCTTAAAGTATATCCATAAGTGCTGGTTAGTTTGCTCTATGTCTGCTTTATATCATGTGTTAATCATTGATACTTATTTCAGATGTTAGAGATAATCATTTCTACATCAAATTCCATTGAAAATAATTTTTTGGTGAATATTTTTGGGGGCATGGAACGGATTGTCTGACTTTCCATTGTTTCCTATGGGAAACCTCTTTTTGCTTTAAGAGCATTTCACACTAAGAGCATTCTTCCGGAACAGATTAGTCTCTTCTTGTGAGGCACCACTGTATATGGAGACAGAAAAATGGCAATTCACGAGAACATTTGTATTTTATTTGAAAGGAACTGATCCTTTTCAAAAATAGATACGATTTTGTTTTGAAGAATTTGGCTACCAAGGTTTAGAAAGTAGAGATATTATCAAAAACTTTTTTGGTTCATAATCCTGTGAGTTTAAGTTAGTAAAGGAAATCAAGTTCTTTTTGGTGGAAATCAAATGAAATGCTGCTATAGAATGAAGCAATAGTGAAAGATTGTAAAACAAATTTTCTTTATTAATCGCATTTCTATACTGCCAATTTCCGGAGACATAGATTAGAGATTATACATTACTTTTTTTTATTTACCCCACTCACTTCGGCTGGCCGGTGATGTTCATATCCAGGGCATCCTCCGAGATTCCTGCTCCACCCCTGGGATGGGCGAGTTCCATGCCGACTTGCTGCTCCATCATTTTGCCAGCCGGCATTTTCTCTCCGAAAGAGGTACCCATCAATCTACTTGCATTTTCACATGCTTTCAAACTGCTGGGTGGGCAGGAGCTGGAGGTGAGTGACAGGAGCTCATCCCATCATGCGGAGCTGCAGATCGAACCTGCCAGAGTGCCGGCCACTTCTTGTCGACATAACTGGCGGCATTAAGCTGCTGCACTACTGTACCTATTAACTATAAATTAAAAGAATTATTTGAAAATAATTTAGATAAAGTTATTGATTTAAAAATGGTTGGGATGCAAGCAAAGCTTTTATCAGAGGTGATTTCATACAATAAAAAGAAGGTGATGACCACTCCTCTACGTGGTACGACTGGAAACTCCCCATTTTCGATGGGGTGAACTGAACACAGAGCAAATGATATAGCAACAGGTCTCCACAACAGGCTGACTGACTTGAAGATTTTCCTTTGCATCGTTATGGTTCAATGGCCCTATGGACTTCCAAAAGATTGCAATTGCATCTTTTTGAAAAAATGGACCCAGGCAAAGCCCGGCCTGCACAACAAGTATGCAAGAATCCCAATACAAGGATGGTGCCAGGATGCAAGCAGACAGCAAAAAGAATATCCACACTGCGACCCTTAACATCAGAATGCTGGCTAATCAATCAAGCGAGCTAGCTGCTACATTCAAGGAGTGATACAATGACATCTGCGTGCTTCAAGAGACACAATGGAGTGGACAAAGTCACACAGCAGTGGTAAAATCATTTATATTGGCAGTCCAAGGACACAAAATAGTGTCGGCATTATTGTCACACAGCAATTCTGCAACACCATTGCCAAAGTTCAAAGCTATGACAATTGTCTCATGAAGATTGTCACTGTCACAGCAAAATACCACAGTCACTACCTCAGCACATATGCCCAGACTGGATGCACTGAGTGTGACAAGGATATCTTTTGGGCTCTCCTTGAAGAGAAATCCATAGAATTGCCATGCAATGACTATCCCATCATTGCAGGAGACTTGAACAGTCTATCTTCTTGACTCTGAGTTGCAGGCAAAATTGCCAATTGGTTGCTCCAGGCCTGGACCTCCTGTTCAAGGTTCTCCAAAGTAATCATGACATCAATGGCACAGTGGAGTTTCCATGGTACCAGCTTCTGAAAGTTGCCAGTGCCAATGTCTATGACATGGATGAAAAGGAGCAGAGAGAGCACAGCCCAATCAAGACTGATGGTACCAATCTGCCAAGAACCAAACCTTCAAATCCTTCAGATCAGTGATTGCAGATGATGATAGCCTAATGCATGACATTACCGCAAAAGTCAATGCTGCTTGGATGAAATGGCTCACAATGACAGGTATCACTAGTGACAAGAATATGAATGACCACCTTAAATTGAAGACCTACCACCCCATCATGCTCTATGGCACAGAATGCTGGCCCACAACAAATGATGCAGTATGCCACCTCAGCAGTATGAAGATGAAGCAGTATGAGATTGGATCTCCAGCATTACGCACTACAACTATGTTTGCAACGATGACATTCTTCAGAGGTACAATGTCACTCCGATCACCAACAAGCTATGTGAATCCCATTTGCAATGGTACGGCCATGTTCTGCATGCTGACAACAAGACACTTGCCAAGAAAGGTCTACTACTAAAGGTCAGCAGCAAGCAGCCAAAGGGTTGCCTGAAACGATGGCTTGACATGTTGCATAAAACCCTAAAGATAACCAGTACTCACCCTGGCCAGGCCCATGATTGCATCAAATGATGTCAGCAAACCAGTATAATGGACCCTGCCACTGTTTGAGACAAAAGTTAAAGAAGAAAAATAGAGAACTTAAAAAGAAGAAAGAGAAAATGCAACTATCTGGATAAAAACAAAAGAATCAAACAGTTTTTTAGAGGAGATAAGTTCTCAATAAATTAAGTTTTACAACAACAGCCATCTATGTTAACAGTAATAGAAATGGAAATAAAAATGAACTATGTATTGCAAAAAAAAAACTTTTGAGTATGCAAATAAACCAGGGAAATGGCTGATATATAAATTACAAAAAAAGTTTTTATTTGAAAATCAATTAAAGGGCTGTACATTTTGGAAGACTTGGAGCAACATAATGAAAAGCAAGCTGCACTGATTTTCTCTACACAGAAAATACTTTTTGATATTTTGAACTGGGCTTTCTTGTTCAAAGTTTTGGAAATCTTCTGGGGTACTCTCCATGATAGCTCAGAATACTAAGCTGCTTAAAGGGAAATACTCCCTAAAAAGCACTCATTCTTACAGCATAGAAAGGACAAAAAAAAAAGATAATGAAGTAGGGAAGACAAATATTCTGGAGAGGGGGCAGTGTTCTGCATAAATCAGTGATAGGTAAGTCATAGTTTGCACATTATTGAGATATTATTGGGTACTAAGTTACTACCCAGAAATCTTATGGATATGTGAAGAGAGCTCTATGCAACTACACAGCCTTAGTAATGTTGTCTTAGTAGGAACACAAGAGGGAAAAAGCACAAAACTCTCTTCCTCGAGTAGTCTGAACTCATGGAATCATCGTGGGAAACTCACAGAAGTACCCCAATTAAACTTAAAGAAGTACCCCATTTAAATCAACCAATACAAAATTCAGCACAAAAGAATATTGTCATAACAAAGAAGTAAAGTGGCAGATATATCTCCTCCTCTAACTCTATTTCTCTTATGTAACTGGAGACATACCATTGGTCTCTAGGCTGAATGGAGGATTTTTTGTTCCCCTTTCTAGGGCTTTTTTCTCCTTCTTGCAAAACTAATACAAAGAATGGCAAACATAGAGCTTGTCAAGTTAAAATGCTATCCACCAGTTCTTGAGCCATCAAAATGAAACTTACTACTGTACTCCAACGAAACTTACTACTGTAACAACTCTATTCTACACTAATACTGAGACTAATGAATGGTGCTTAATTACTTATTGCAGATCAGATTAAGGAAAGAGACTGGTTAAATCCTCAACTTCATTTCCCCTCCTATTATGGATAATTTGCTAGTGGGAAAATACCATGGTTTCCCATCTTGTTGTTATTCAGTTGCGCAGTCATGTCCGATTCCCATCTTAGTATCAGCAGATTCAAAATCCTGCTTAATTTTTTGAAGATCAGTTAGATCAATCAAGTGCTGCCACCTATTCTGATCTTTTCCCCCCTTCCATTCAATTGTATCCAGTTCTCAGAGAGTGGCAAAAAACAAAGAAACTGATATAATTAGCCAGCTCCCAGTGAGAACTGCTCCCTGAGAAAAAATTAGCAAAAAAGTGATCCCAAGGATCACTTTTGCTTCTACCACCATCTACTGTCCATCTGGATGCACAGTATGAATTTCTACAAGTTTTAAAACTGGGCTCCCCAACTCAGGATGAAGCACCCAGCTAACTTTAGAATGGTATCAAATGCTAAGCAGAATCAGACATGTTGTCTTTTTTTTTTAAATATCCACTTTCCAAACATTTTTTAAAAAATTGTTTTGTCTGAAATCTTAGACAGACTTTGCCTAGAAATCTTCTTTTGGCTGCTCCCGTCAGGGGGTCGCCACAGCGAATCTTCTGTTTCCATCTTCCTCTGTCTTCAGCATCCTCCTCAGTCACACCGACCTCCTGCATGTCCTCTCTCACAACATTCATGTACCTCCTCCTTGGCCTTCCTCTTCTCTTTCTGCCTGGTAGCTCCATCCTCAACAACCTCTTCCCAATATACTCTTCATCTTTCCACAGCACATGCCCAACCATCTAAGTCTCGCTTCTCTTACTTCATCGTCAGACCTTCTTACCTGTGCTATCCCTCTAATATTCTTGTTTCTAATCTTGTCCAACTTTGTCACACCCAATGAGAATCACAGCACTTTGCCACCTCTTGTCTTTTTTTCCACTTTTTGTCAGGGCCACTGTCTTCAAGTCATACAGCATTGCTGGTCTCACTTCTGTCACAGATCACTCCTGACACTCCATCCTGCCTGCACTCTCTTCTTCACTTCTTTGTCACATTTCCCATTACTTTGGACAGTCGACCCTAGGTAT
>JANHZU010005609.1:204325-215341 GCA_032468055.1 Acrochordus granulatus | reverse complement strand
CTCTGGCAGAGCTCTCATCTTCATTAGAGCACACAAGCCCCCCAACCACAGCAAGGTGGTGCCTCACTGGGGGGTTTAACCTTTTATTCCTCCTCTATTATAAAGCCAAAAATTGCATTAGTCCAATATGCCACAGCAGTATTTTAGCAGGATTAAGTTTGAGCCAGAATTCAGTCCCAGAAGCTTTTAGTCTACTGTGTATATTTCTCCCGTTGTCCAATTATTCTGATGATCCATTTTATTTTACATTCCATTATCAAACCTCACTGCCATTAGCACACTTCTGCTCTGCTTGATTCTAAGTATTGCAGATATTATTTCATATCCCAATATTGAAGATCTTGTCCCCAGAACAAATGCAGTTAGTACTAATATATTTTGAACTGAAGAAAAAAAAGCATGTCAACAAATACACAGCTTATAGAACTCTGCCACAAATGTTAATGACTTAGAAGGTTTTAAAGGGGCGTGGATACATTTACTGAGGGCATCTAGCAATAATCATCTTCCAACCATATTTATAGACTTTTGAAAACAAACTTTTGGCTTTATTTAATTAAACCATCAAGCAACTTTTCAAGGGGAATATTAATTAAAAAAGAAGATAAGGAAAAAGAAACAGGAAATGAGCAGGATGCAGCAGCCTAAACTGCTTCTGACTTGGAAGACTACAATGAGACACACAGCAGAATGTTAGAAGCTTAAAGTAATATTTTGAATTATAATTTCATGCATTTTATTCTGAGCTCTAACGCAGTGAAAACCTTTACTCAACATATAACTGGAACTTAGGAATTCACTACCACAACTACTGTTGGCTACCAACTTGGCTGGCTTCAAAACAGCACTGAAGCAACTCATAGAAATCATGGGGATTGATGGTTATTAGCTTTGACAACCATCAGCCTGGAAGACTGGTGGGCTTCCTTGAGCAGTTGGTTGGCCACTATAAGAACAGACTGCTGGACTAGATGGGCCAGGGTCTGATTCAGCAGGGCACTCGTGTTTATATTTCTGATTTCAAACTTTGTGCAGCAGGAACATACATATGTCATAGACTAAATGTATTGTTTGTTTGTTTCTGCTTGAATTCTTACCAGTTTCCATTTCCTATGTTTATAAACATGAATATGCTCAGGAATCAGGATGAGAAATGCATTAATAAAACAGATTTGGGAATATACAGGCTGTGCAAGGAGCCTAAGAGAAAAAAAAGCAAATATCTCCTTTTGGCTAGACATTGCTGTTCTAAATATTGTATGTATTTGCAAAGTGCAGTTCTCTAAGCCATTGCATTGCAGATCCTGCATTTCTAGTATATTCCAATAAGCACATTAGATATTAATATTTTGTCTTACCTAAATTTAAGCATAAGTGAAGTCAGAGTGCTAGAATGTAAAACAATGCAAAGATGTATATGCTATTCCTATAAACTGGTGTTTCAGTTGCACTACTTTGTAAAGTAAATACAGAATTATCCTCTGATCTGGCATCTGCATTTTGCAAAAATCTTTTGGGGTAAAAATATTGATTCTGTGTCCACATTAGTTAGCGCCTGCTTTAATTAGTCCTTGCAAGTGGTCAACTGTAGCAACTCAATTCAGCTTCATTAATTCAACATTCTGTTTCCTAGTTCTGCCTTAAACTTTTGATTCTCTAACAATGACCTATAGTTTTCTGCATTTCCAAGCAAGGAATGAGATAATTGGGTCTATGTATTAATTGGTTGTGATATCCAGAAATCAGCTGCTATGCAAAAATGGCCACCATTCTTTAATTTCTAAAAGCTAAAGTAGTGAGAATCAGCATTGCTTGTAAGTATAATTATAACAATATTCCCATATTTGAATTTAATAAAAAGAGAATATTCTAGTTAAGGTGTTGCTTGCTTCATTATCTATATCTATCTATAGGGTAGTCCTAAGTGAACAATTAATTGTTTAGCAACCATTCAAAGTTATGATCACATTGAACAAGTAAGGGTTATGACTAGTCCTTAAAGTTCTGGCTGTCCCACTAGTCCTGGGGTTATGTGATCACAATCTGAGTGCATTTATGGGATGCTGTAACTGTATGGCAGTTATTCACTGATAGTAGTGAATAGTTACTTATCAGTTAGCCAAGATGATTGAATGCAATTTTTGTGGAAAAAGATATGTATTGTACAAAGATCTGAGTCAGAGTCACATTCAATCAAAACTAGCTGAAGAAACTATGCTTGGTTCCACTCATTCTCACAGATATAGCATCCCACAATCATGGAACTGCATTTTTTAACCCTTTCTGCCACTTTTTCACAAGCAAAGTCAGGAGGGAAACTGATAGGGAAAGTCACAAATTGCTCAGGTAAGTCTCCCTCACAAGTGCACCCTCTCCAGGCCTTGCTATTATGCCAACCTGACCACTCATGCATCCCTGCACATCCTCTCCCATCTGGCAGCAGATACTTATCTGCCCACTGGCTTGCTTGCAAGCTATCTGGGACTTGCCACTTCCTACTAGCTTCCCACTGACTTTGGTTGTTGGAGGCAACAGGAAGTTGCAAGAAGGTGCTTGCTTAATGACCCACTTTCCTCACTTAACCACTGTATGGCAACTGGAGGGATTGCTGTCACTAAGTGATGAATCATGGACATTATGCTGTACAAACAAATGTTTAGCAATGAAAATCCCCGTAGTAACTGTAAGTCTCTGCATCTCTCTGCCTCTCTCTCAAGAGTCAAAAATTGCAAAATGTTGGCATACTTATCTCACATAATTTTGTTTTTGTTCCAGTTTCCCAAGTATGGGTAGTCCTCCTTAATGACACAATTGGGGCTTGCAAATCTGTCACAAAGTGATGAGGTCATTAAGCAACACATCACATGATTGCAATGGATTTATGACCTCATTTCTGTTGCAGTTGTTAGGTTAAGTAAATCATTAAGCAAGATACCACATGACCACAACTTGCAATATTATTGCAGGCATCTCCATTAACTTGCTTGTTGGAAGCCATTAATGAAGTGTGCAAATGGTGATCATGTGCCTGCAAGACGCTGTGATGCTTATAAACTCTCACCAGTTGCAAAGTGCCTGAATCTCAATCTGTGGAGATGCTATGATAGTCATAATTGTGAGGACTGGTTGTTAAGTTATTTTTTCAGCAATGTCATGACTTCCAATGGTTGCTAAATAGGGCAGTTGTTAAATGGGGACTACCTGAACCATCACGTTCACTTGAATTTTTATGAGATTCAAAAAAAATACATGAAATTTGCCAAGGGATGAGTATGGAGATGAAGTCCTGTTCTCATCTTCTGAAATATGATAAGCAGCTATAAATTGACCCCTATCCACGCTGGCTGTAAAAACAGGATTTGAAAGCTGAGAAATAGTGAATAGCTACTTATCAGTTAGCTAAGATGATTGAATGCAGTTTTAATGGAAAAAAAGATGAGTACTGTACAAAGATCTAAGTCAGAGTCACACTCAATCAAAACTAGCTGAAGAAGCTGTGCTTGATTCCATTAAAATACTGAGTTGAGCTCTAAACCAAGCATAAGGTTTGGCTATTTGAGATGCTTTCTGCATTGAGGATAAATATACCTGATTTCTTAGATCAATAAGAGACGCATTTTGAAGGCAGATCCTCTACAAGATGGTCAGATACCTGATACTCAGGAGACGGCCTTCTCCTGTCAGGCTCCCAGGTTGAGTACTCATATAACAGAAGGGGTTAGTTTAAAAACAAACAAGACAGTAATGTTTGATACTGTAGGACAGTATCCTGAAAATAATGAGTTAACTGGAGCATGTTTAGCAGTTGGAATTCAGGCTTACCAGTGCTAAAACCCAGATTTTTTTTTCTGGGGCAGGAGGATAAACTACTAAGACAGAAGGGACTGTTTCCCCTCTGTTCTGCTATTTCTATTTTGTCCAGATTTGTTTGGGATTCCAAAAGCAGGAAAGATGTATCTGAGAAATTAGAGGGTGCATCTTTGTGCTTTTGCTTATCTTTGGAGTTTTGAGATCTCCAGACTTTTCCAACTGGACTGGAGAGGTTACTCATGAAGTTCTCAGAAGCTGAAACAAATGGGAATACCTTCCTCCAAGAGTCTTGAAGCTTGGAGAGCTTGAAGCTGTACACTTTGTTGAACTTCACTTGTGCTCTCTGATGCTATGAAAGCAAGCAGGCAATTTTTGACTGCTCCCTCATGCCATCTTTGCCATAGGGTAATATGTGATCTTGACTACATAATCCTGACCACAAAATAATTTTGCCTTGCCTCATTATTATCCATTTTCTCCCACTGCACAGTCATATAAGACCCACCCTTGAGACTGCAACTACCCCAGCGCACATGATTCCTTGTTCATACTTCATCCTGAGACTGGGGCATGACAGAACTGAAAAAGCATAGTGTTAATCCTGCCCTATAGGAACCTCCCTTTCTCCCTCCCTCCCTCCAAGTGTTTATATCAATCCTTCATATAGATTCTGAGTAGCTGACAAAATAAAAACATTATTTTTATTTTGTACAAAAGTACAAAATGTTTTTAAGGACAAAATCATAAATGGTTCCCAATGACCCTCAGTCAGTGAATCCTGCTGAGAATAACCTCCTTCAGTGAATGCTTGAAGCAATCACCTCTGCAGGTCATATGTTGTACATCAGGAAAGCCACTGCTAGGAAAACCAGCTTCCTCACCCACTATCTCACAAGAGAATAGGAGCCAAAGGAGTCTCCCTCTAGATGACTTCATAGAAAAGGCAAAACATTTTGAGCAAGTACGGAAGTCCCTAAAAAGTACTAATTTTATATTCTCTTTAATATTGGATGTATTCAGTATAGTGATGTGAATTTAAATTCAATGGTGAGGACAAAAGTTATTCTGTAGTTTTATAAAGGCACCTGTGTCTTTTATAGATGAGGTGATAATTACAATAAATTTCTTGTTGTATGTATATGAAGAGATGGGAGGAAGAGGTGAGTTAAGTTTAAGAAGGAGTACGTGTGACCGAGCATAGTTGGTTGTGAAAGCAATATTATGGAACATCTCTGTCATAATTAATATGCAATGTATAAGAGATTATTTGATCATTTCACTGCAAATGAAGGCAAAGTCAAAGAAGGTTCTGCCTTAATTTCATTTCATTCTTTAGGTTATCCATCTGGCTGAAGTGAGTTTCCTCATCCCTACCTCTGGCTCAACCTTCATTTTAGACCTTGAACTGAACCAGTAAGTATTTACTGTGAAAATGTGTGTCCTTGTGATTCAGATGTGAGTATCCATTATTTGGTTGGGTGGAGAAGGAAGGGAAAGAGTGGTCATTTGGAGCCATCTCTGAAAGTTGGAGCCAAGAGATACATTCAGCAAAACTATATAGAATTATAGATCTAGAGGAAATGAACAATTACAAAGAATTGATAGGAAAGTAGTAAAATCTTTCCACATTTAAAAAGAAGGAAACTTGTTTATAGAAAATTATCTCAAAGAATTCTCAGTTAGAGTTCTCCTTTGTGATATGCTGATTTTTATAGTAGAACAGAGAACATTTGGGTGTACAATACTATTTAACAGAAATAACTTAATTCTCTCATATATAATAATCAAGGAAATTGAAGAGTAGAGCTATAAAAAAACTCTACCTAAAATTTTAAAAAGTGGCTATCAGAGTGTAATAAATATTACTTGGTAGATAGTATCTGTTAGTCTAAGATTATCTTGTATAGTATATTTATATGTGGTATTCCTGCATGTAGTAGGAAGAGGGACAGTCTTCTTTGAGTCACATCAGGGAATCTTGTTGTTCTGTAAGATGCCTCTTTTTACTGCAATAATATTCTCAACAACTTTTTTTTAAAAAAAAATGGACACTGATTATAGAGGAAATAGATTATGGGAGCCCTATTACAGAGAATTCAGTAGCTAGGTTAATGCATCATGCTAAACTCTAAGTAGTTTGTTAGGTTTGGGCTTAAGATACAAGTGGTCTCAGATATTGTGATTTATAAATCCTAACTTATAGCATAACATTGTGTGAACCAAGTAATTGTAGTAAATTTAATAAATTGTTATTAAACTATGGTTTAGCATTCCACATGTCCAGAGTAATAACCAGCTAAGTATGATAATGAAAGATATAAAGACAGGACTGTTGATGAAATGGATTGAAATTTTAAATGCTTTCTGTAAATGCTGCTGATTATGTGTGTTTTTTATGATTTAATCTGGTTTTAATCTGTTTTATGGTCTATTGTTATTTATTTTGTTGAATTATTTTAGTAAATAAATAAAAATATTTATAAGTCTATGAGTTACCCAGAATCACAATTGAGATAGGCAGCTATATAAATTAAATATATAAAAATAAATAGAATTATATACATTTAGAGTGTGATTCATTTAGAATATGTTTTTTATCCCACCTTTTTTCATATACAACTCAAGGCAGTGAACATTTCAACATTCCTTCCTATTTTCTACACAACAACAACAAACCTGTGAGATGTGTTGGGCTGAGACAGAGTGACTGGCCCAAAGTCACCAAGATGGTTTCATGCCTAAACTAAAACTCATAATCTTCTAGTTTATAAGCCATCACCTAAACAACTACACAAACTGATTTTCCAGTTATTCAGCTACAATAGTCTTATATTAAAAATGATTAAAAATAAATATAGATAGGAAGGTGAAGAAAAGGGAATAGAAATAAGTAAGGCTTATTGATGAAAATAATAAAATAGCTTTTCTCTTTAACCGTATTTTGAGGCTATACAATGAATCTGAATGCTAACAAATTCAGGAAGTCAAGGGGAGGCATGTCTTCATATAATACAATAAATGTACGTAATTCATTGCTACTATATATGTCTACTTGATAGTCCAGTTCATAATAAGTCCATCAATTACTCTTAATTTCAATAGCAAAATAAAATTTCCAAATTCATGAGAAGTCTGTCTCTGTGTAACAGATTTTGGGGCAAATTGCAAGAAATTCTTGTGAACTAGTCTATTCTAAAATGTAGAAAGAGAAAGCTGGATTAGCTGAATATGATCATACAAAATAATCCTTCAGGTATAATATATATAAAGAAGAAGAATAAAATATCTGTTTCCTATCCTCTTGTAACTAGAGCTGAATTCCATGCTCCTTGGACTGTGGACTCTCTGATTCAATTAATTTAATAATATAATCTCTAAACATTTTGAGGTTAACTGTACAATTGTTGCAATTGAAGCTACTTTGAAAATAGAAGCTGATGATGTCATAAATACAGCTGATGAAATGTTCATGGACAATGGAGTATTGAAGGTAAAAATACAACTGAAACCAGACATTTTTCTTTTGTGGTTAATGGACAGGCAGCTAGAGAAATTATCATTGAACTTTTTTTTATATAATAAAATAACTGCAATTAGTTTATTGTATGCTCAAAATTGGAAAGGGAAACACAATGGAGGTGTAGCTGGTGAAAATAATAGAACTTGTAGAGATGGCTAAATTAACCTCTTTGATTAAAAACAACATATTTATGGCTGATCAGAAATTCCTTATGGTCTTTCTGCAGGAAACAGAAAAAATGCATTCATAATTTGTGGTTTTGATGATTAGAAAAAAACTGGATAATGGAAAAAGTGAGATTTTGTAATCATACAATAAGTGTTAATGCTGTAACTATACTTAGCACTAGTTGCAGAAGAAATTGAAAGCTGCTTCTTTCTATTTCTTTTGCTTCTCTTTTTCTGTGCTTTCTTTTCTTTTTTCTTCCTTTCTTGTGTTAGTTTTTATATTCTTATGTGTTAGTTTTTATGTTCTCTTAAAACTTTTAATAAAGTTTACAGCTAGCTATAAAATATAGCTTATATTTGACATAAAATGTATTTATAGAGAAACATAGTAATTATTCAGAATACAATAATAGATAACACAATAATTATAATTTAAATTTGGTAATTAATCTCAGTAATGAGATTGAATAATGTTATTATCTTAACTCAGATATTTGTTTTAAAAACTTGCATATGGAAGAAGCAATATTTTGGCTCAGATGATGCACCATGTTCTTTTCTGCAGCAGAGACATGGATAGGTTACCATATGGGAAAAGTGAAATTTTCCAAGTGGGAGTCCTCATGTAAATCAGCCTCTCCCAATGTGATGGCCTCCAATGCATTCCCAATCCTATCACATAATGGGATTTCCAACACTCTTAATTTGCCAGTATCATTTGGCCATATTGGTTGGGATTATTAGAAGTGAAAGCTATTGGCAAAAGCTGAGGTAGTGATATGCAGATTCACAGGCAAGGGTGTGGGTGTATACATCTTTCTAACATTTGGTTGCAACAGTATGACAAGGATAGGAGTTACAGTATGCTGATTTTGTATTTTTAATGGCAAGCCAAGATATGTACAGCACAGTGTGTAAGGAGGAACGCTTGCCTTCCTGTTTGTTTATGTAGGTGGGTATTCATATGTTTGTGCGATAAGACTGAATGCTTGTTGTGAGTGGAAAGGGCCACTGCAGTTATATCAGTTCTGTCCCATCTGTTCTTATTAGACAAGTTTAGAATAACTGGCTGTAGTTATAGCTCAAACATGGCTAAACACTATGTGGAAATGAAGATAACTATGTAATTTGGAGAAAGTTCTATGTATGTTGCTTATTCTTGTGCCAATTAAAATCTCAAAGAGATATGGAAGGGGAAACACTGTTTAATTTCCAAAATGGAATTTCATAACTGAAGTACAAGTATGCCTGGAAGTTATACCTTCTTCTGCATGTGCCTTGCCACTTCATCTCTGAATTACATAACAATTAGAGAAAGTCACTCTAATGCTCAGTGATTCTCTCCACTTGTTATTTGTAGCTTCTAGAGCTGAGTCCTGTCAATGAAAAACAGTTCTACTGACCATACTCTAGTCAAATTTCAGTTCCCTCTTTCTCAGAAACTAATTTGTTTATGGTATTACACCAATATTTAACAGATGTTTTTGCATGTGGGTACATATGCGCACATGTGAAACAGTGCAAGCAAACTAGTGATGATTACTGACACCATATTCATTTAGAATTTTGCTCATTTTGTGCATACGATTATAGTAATAATTCCACCCAAAACACAGTATGTGTATACTATTAATTTAAATTTATTAGCCACCCTCCTCCAATGGACTTCTGAAAATATAGTTATGTGCCTAGTGTATGCCAATATATGAGCTTGTGTTATGTACTATAAGTTTAAATGGGATATAAATAGTGGTGTGGCTGTGAAAAACCTGAGATTCTTTGATACAGTGATTTATTATTATATGGGTCCTGCAATATTGTAAACATATTTGGCTTTTTTCATTCTAATTTTGTGTGAGAATATACTGTATATCTGGGGTGAGAGTGATATGAAGTACTATATCTGAAAGGTGTGATTAGGTGAGTGCCTTTGAATATTTAATAAGGCATCTAGAAACATTTCTCTTCTTCTTGCTCTATCCTGCAAATAAATTAAACTCAGGGTTAGGCACTAGATCACTGTAAGATGAGGTTGCTGATGATGAGTCTTGGTCTGTAACTAGATATGGTATGGTTAATGAATAGGTCAGGTAACTGAGGTTCACCCCTAGACTGTGTCTGCTTTTATCCAGGAGTTTATATGCCCTGAAAAATGACCTGAGCAAAACTCAGCATCTATTTTCAGTGCTGGAATTTGCTTGTCGACCACCAAACCGAAGAGAAGTATTGCCAGGGATTACACATTACTGAATTATGTTGAGACTTTTTCCTTGCTAGGGAGTTTGAAGATCCCTTTTATGAGTGTATAGCACTTCCAAATAAAATAGGTAAAACCTTGAACAAGTCTAATAATCTGTAATAATTATAATGATAAAAACTAATAGTGCATTCAGAAAGGATGTTTGTAGACTGCAATCACAATCATGAAATCCACATATCTGTATTGAAGAAAGGTAAGCTTTGTTATTGTGCAAACTATATTTACCATGGAATCAGTTCTTGCTCCCATTATTGCTCAATTAAATCCATTGCTTTTTTCATCCAAAGAATCTTGTGACCCAGACCTTTGCAGAAAAGGTCTGCGTTCAGAAGCTAGGCTATGAGATCCTGGAAGAGCAATGTAGGTATGATTAGGTATGATTGGAAACCATATGATAAGAGCTATGTTCATGCCAATCCAGAGGGCTCACAATGTAGCTTATAATTCATGTGACAAAATACTCTGTCACAATACAGGCTGAAGAGATTCTTTATGATATGTACACAGAACTGGCATGATTGATACCTAGAAGGAGAATGATAAAATAGGGATATGAAGGACTGAACAAAAGAAATAACATAAAATTTGGGTATCCTCAGTCCATATGATTTTATAAGAATGGATTGGGAAAACCAGAGGTATAAGGCAAATTTGATCTCAAACATTAGTGGACATATTTATGTAACTTTTATCTTCTTTCTTTTTCCATCAGCCATCTGCTGTCCTTAAATTATGTGGAACGTCACTTTGGACAGAATGGAAATTCCACCCACACCATGGTAAGAAATCTAGGGAGACTTTGATTTAGTATTTAAAAATGTGCAGTCATCAGCACTAACTGAAAACATCAGTTCAATATCTAAACTCATGTAATTGAGTCCCAGGATCAGAAGGCAATGATCTGGCAGCTCTGAATAAAAGAAAAGAGGAGAACGTTCTTACAAGTCCTTGACTTGCATTTATTTCAGGTTAATTATTTTATCTGCTAGCATGAAAGAACTAGCTGGGTGTGGCAGTGGGAAGATTGTGATTGGGAGGAGGACTGGTTGTACTTTGCAGCTGCCAGAGCAAAGATGTAGATTGCAGATGCTGAGTCTGAAAAAGAATGAATGGATGCTTCAGAAATAGCCCTGCTCTCCCTGCAAAAGGAAACCTCACAAGTAGAGCATCAATAATGCTAAGTGTTTGCTAAGTGGTTGGTCACACGCAGCCTTCCAAGCAGCTGCAGCCAATCCTTGAGCCCATTCCCTTTATTTCCC
>JANHZU010005609.1:189318-204264 GCA_032468055.1 Acrochordus granulatus | reverse complement strand
AGGAGCATTGGCTTCCCCCATTCTTGTCTGAGCTAACCTGAACCATGCTGTTTTCTATAAATAGACATAAGGAGGGGGCTTCTTGCTCATGCCTATCATACTGCAACAACCTTGAACACAACCCGCAGTAAAGGGACTCTTGTGAACTGATCCATAGAAAGACTAAGCAGCCAAAAAAAGATCAGCAGACAGGCATGCCTCTGCACAGAGATCTAACTGGGTATTAATGTAGCAGTGTCATTCCAAGTGTCATTTGTTGTTCTTCACTGCTGCCAATATTTTTCAAGTGCAGTATTATCCATAGTACATTTACATGTCAAATGTCTTCCTCCTTTGAACTATACATTCAACATCATCAAGTCAAACCTGAAAGATAACACACTACCATCTGTCACTCTCCAGCCATGTGAACTATTGTTCCCATTAAATTAAGCAGTGATAAGTATGATGTGAGTCACAATCTAACACTTTTGGAAGGCACTAGATGATAGAAAGCTAGAACATCTAGAATCCATATTTAGAGAATGGAAGGTGATGGAAAGTCTTATGAGACTTGACTGTTCACATACATTCTGGTCCATTCTCTGGTCATCTCCTGCCTTGACTTCTGTAATTTTTTCTTTTCAAGTTTTCATCATCTTCTAACTTTGGCTATATGGAATTCAGATGCCAGTAACTTTGGCTATTTCACTTTCACTTTAGCCAGTCTTTCTCTGGCTGCTCTCTGTTGTTTCTCTCTCCTCCCCCACCTTTCCCTTGTTGTAATTTGTATTTTAATTTTTTGAATTTTAATACTTTTAAAAAAATAAAAACATCAAGCCATTTTTGCTTGTTTGTTTGTTCCCTTTCATCTTTTAAATTTCCTTCACAGAGCACTAATACAGTATTACTTTCCTCTTTCTCCACAACCTATAAATTCAATTTCAGAAGACTTCAGCTTCTCCCTTTAGTCTTCTGTCTGAAGTCTGTGTAGTTTGTAGCTCTACAATAAGCCAACCTATGCTAATCCTTTCTTATCTCCCAAAAAGCTGAAATATCAAGGTTCACATTATACAGGATAGAGGAAGACAGCTCCTTTTACATATGAAGTATTCCCTATCACATGAGACGGGTAGGCAATTTGCTTACAGAGAACAGTAATCTATCTGAAAATGTCTTGTTTAACAGGATGTCAGGACCAGATTTTATGATACTTTAAAGGTCATGAACATAAGGAAAGAGTTCAGGGGATTTGAAATGATCTGTCAATAGCAAAAGGCAGTGTATGACTTGACTGACCAGATATTATGATAATCTAACCATAGATTCCTCCAATATAATGATAAGTATTGCATTTCCAAATTTGTACTAAACTTGTAAATTATCATATGCAAATTTTAAACAGCTCTGAAAATTTTGTTTTCTTTTTGGCTATATAAAGGTGTCTAACTGTAAAGTACATCCACTTGTAAAGTACATCCGCTTTAAGTTCAGTCTATTGCTTATTTTTATAGTAATTTTATTAAGAATTATAGTAACAACAATAATAATTAATATAAACTAAAAAAACAAAAAGAAAAAATAAGGTGTAAAAATAGAAAGAAAATCAAAAAGAAAGAAAAAATAATATAGTAAAGAAAAAAATTATAAAGAAATGACTTCCCTCTTTATCACAAGAGTAAACAGTTTTAATAACTTATTATCATCTTTTCTTCCCATATCCTATCTCTTATCTATAAACAAAACCTTAAAACCTATCATTTCAATTCAAATGTCAATAAAAATCTATTAATGATTGCTAGAATAAATAATGTATCTATTTTAATTTTGATTATATTTAAAGGAATATAATTTCTAACAATTGTGATTTTAGTCCCTTCAAATAATGTCCAAGAATTTTTTCTCTTTTCATTTTTTCTTTGTCCCTTCTCATACAATTCTTCAAAGATTTAGCAAGTCTTTTTTGTAAATCCAATATAGGAAAATTATCTAAGTGATTCTCAGTTTGTTATTATCCTTTTTAATTTTTAAGACATCAGTGAATCTCTTTTATATGTCCCATGTAACATTTTTTGACCATGTCATTCTTATAGCCTGTCATTTTAAAATCCATTTTCAGACCCAGTCTTGTTTGGTAAACCTATTTCTCTTCCATAATATCTTTTAAGCAAAGTCTTTCTATAGAGGCAGAAACTCTTAAAATTAACTTATGGATCCATTATTAAAAAATACTCTTAAGTATTTCCAATATTAAAATATTTTGCTTCATTCTGTAAGTTGAATTTAAATATTCTTCTTTAATTGTAATCTTAGTATCTAGGTTTAAAACCTTATCTTACTTTTTAAAAAGAATAGCATTTTCCAATGGGAAGGTTTACCTATAATTAATTCCAAAATGTTATTCCAAATTTATCTAGACCCTTAGTCCATTTGTAATTTTCTAAATCATTCTTTGGCTCTTTATTCTAACAAAAAAAGTCCTTAAAGTTAAAACTTCTTTCACTAATGATTAAAGAAAACAGCCTATATTTTCACTTATTGATCCAAAAGTTCTTAGTATCCATAAGGTAGCTAACAAGCAATTTCTAAAAGTGATTAAAGGAAGTATGCAAAACCATTGTCCTTTTGAAGATGCCAACCATGGTTTTAGCAAAATGTCTATTGATTTATCTGTATCCAACTTTATTATTTTTTCAAAGAACTTAAGGCAGTGAACATATTGAACATACTTTCCTCCTCCTAAATTCCCCACAACAACAAACCTGTGAGGTGAGTTGGGCTGAGAGAAAATGCATGTGATACATTTTAAAAAGAGACAGGATATTAATTACATAGACCGACCATCACTTTTTTAACCGCCCAATTACCTGCCCCTAGATACCCTTAGTGTTGATTCAGATTTAGATACTTTATTGGCCAAGCATGATTAGACACACAAAGAATTTGACTCTAGAACAGCAGCTCTCAGTGTACTTGCAATACAACAGTACATAAAATAATGATATAAATAAACAAAATTATGTATTCAGCAGAAAAGTTGTGCATCCAAAATGTTCAGCCAGTAGAAAAGGAAATATAGGAAAGTATAGAATTAGAACTACAATCTAATTAGATTAGACAGAACTAATCCACATTAGACAGAACTTCTAACGGGTTAATTTAAAATCTTTGCACTATAGTAATCACTGTGTCCTATCATATAGCATGAATCAAGTATTCAGTTGAATGATGGCATGGGGGAAAAACTGTCCCTGTGTCTAGTACCCTATAGCACTATTCAGAAGGAAAAAGTTCAAACAATTTATATCTGGGGTCAGAGGGGTCTGCAGATATCTTTTCCGCCCCTCTCTTGACCTGCTCGATATACAAGTCCTTCATGAGGGCAAGCTAGCTGCAATTATTCTCTCTGCAGTCCTGACTGTTAGTTGGAGTCAATACCTGTCCTTCATGGTTCCTGCAGTGAATCAGTCAGTTATAGAGGTAAAAAGGACAGACTCATTGATTCCTCTGTAGAACTGTATCAGGAGCTCTTGAAGCAGATTGAACTTCTTGAGTTGGCACAGGAAGTACATCCTCTATGTATTTTTTTTAATAATGGTACTAATGTTTCAAGTCTTGGGAGATTATGGATCCCAGAAACTTGAAGGACTGTACTGCTGATACCATGTTGTTGAGCATAGTAAGAAGGAGTGAAATAGGAGGTCTTTTCCTAAAATCCACTATCATCTCCACAGTTTTGAGCATATTCAGCTCCAAGTTGTTTCAAATGCACCACAGGGCCAGCTGTTCAATTTCCTGTCTGTAAGCAGTTTCATCACCATCTTGAATTAGTCCGATGATTGTTGTATCATCTGCAAACTTCAGAACTTTGACAAAGGGGTCCCTAGAGCTGCAATTGTTGGTGGAGAGGGAAAGAGCAGCAGAGAGAGCACATAGCCCTGAGGAGCACCACTGTTAATGGTATAAGTACTGAATGTAATTTTCCCTAGCTTCATTGGCTGCTTCCTGTCTGTCAGGAAGTTGATTATCCACTTACAGGTATGGGCAAGCACAGTGAGCTGTATCAGTTTATAGTGAAGAATGACTAGGATGATGATGTTAAATGTTGAGCTGAAGTCACAAAAAGGATCTATGCATAGGTCCTTGGGAAGTCAAAATGTTGCAGAATATAATGACAGTGTTGTATTGATAGCATTATCTGCTGACCTATTTGCCTGATAGGCAGACTGCGAAGGGTCCAACAGTGGATCTATGATAACTTTCAGATGGGCCAGCACCAGCGTTCCAAAGGTCTTCATGACTACAGATGCTAAAACAATAGATCTGTAGTCATTCACCCCATTTATGGTGGGTTTTTTAGGAACTGGGAGATGGTATAACATTTAAAACAAGAAGCGAATATTGGACTCTAAGGCTGCCTCCACATAAGCACTAAAATCCATATTACTAAACACAAATCCTGTACTCAAATAAAAAGCAATATCCAATCAAATAAATCATATGGCTTAACTTGTTGTCTTGGTGCACATAGTATGTCAAGAATATGGCAGGATTCCCATGCTGTACTATGAGCTAAGTCCCAAGTTTAGTTTAATATATTGTGTGGACACAATCAATACACAACATCTTCCTATGTTTATAATGAGGGAAAAGGATTTCTCTGGTTCTTGATCAGTTAAAACGTAAACAACAACGAAAATAGAAAATGTGCAGAAATAAAACAATTATTGGGCTCTGCTTACTAGACTTTAATCATTAGAGCTCAGGTCTAGAATCAGTCTCCAAGTTATGGAGAAACTGAACTTTAAGAAATAAAAATGGGGATGCTTCTGAATAGGTGCAGAATGTGTCATTATACCAATCATGTTATTTCTAACATTTTATCTGAAGAAGAAATGGGGTATGATGGAAAAGAAGCTATTTCTCCTCAAAAAATATTCCAAGCTTCATACTCTATTCAATACTCTCTTTGTCTGTTCCCCCAGGGAACTGGTTACATATTCTTTATTGTACCTATCCTTTGTAGGAGTGATAACATTGCTCCTTTCCACATACTTACTTCCTGCTTCTGGAGTAGGATAGGGAAGCTGGATGGTACATGATGCTCTACTGGGAGGCTTGATTTGGCTATCCGGCTGCTCATTTTTGCTTCTTGTGTTGAAGAACAAACCACTTTGAGTCACAAGAACCTAAGCCCATAAAAGAAAACATGATGCATTTATATCTCTTTTAGGGCACAAGTGAGCACTGTTACTATCAAGGCACTCTCCGTGGAGAAGCAAAATCTTTTGTGGCTTTATCTACCTGCCATGGCCTTCAGTAAGTAAGGCTTTGTGAAACAGGAAAAGGAAACATAACAAAGAAAGCCTGATTTCCATCAAGGCAAAGTCCATGTGACTGTGTTGTGTTTTTTCCTAACAGATTTGTGTTTATAATTTTTTGTACAAATATTGAAATCCTTTGTAAATGAAGGAGTAGTTTAGACATTTTTTAAAAAAATACATAATTCTGACCTAGATTAAAGATTAAAGTTGCTACTTCAGCACTGAGTGGGTTTGGATGATGTCCACATGCGGCAGTTGTGATATCTACCACACTGAATTTCAGTTTAGCACATGGGAATATTATTTGCAAGTAATTCTTTAGAGTGTGTAACCTGCACATAGACATTTCTTGGTCCAGATTCTGTTTTTATTAACCAATTTCCCCAGTGAGAGTAAGGAATATTAGTTATGACTGTGTTTCAAGGGGCTATTTAGCGAGCAACTCTTTAGAAACATGCCGCTTTGTCCTAATAAAGTTACTGCTGCCGCCTCACTGTGGTTTCTTAATCCCCGCAATGTAAACATAGCTGCTTTTGTGTTTTATGTAACTTTTCTATGTTTCTCTGCACTTCTTCAGTGGTGTTTTCTCGGATGGAAAGGACATGTATCTCCTGAAGCCTCATGATTCATTTGAACACCAAGCGGTAAGGAAAGCCTGAGCCAGCTGTAATTCCATCACTGCCATGGAGATGCCTCACTTGGGTTTCATCCCAGGGGAAAGGAAGTTCATGTTGGCTCCCTTTCATCCTGTAAACCTATGTAGATATTGAGAGTCTGTTCTAGGTCAGGGTCAGGGTCAAAGTGAGATGTTAGGCAAAATTACTGGAATTGAATTGCAGAGGCCTGGATTCAAATCTCTGTTGAACCAGAAAGCTCACTTGAAGGGCATCAGCAACCATTATCCATCATGCCAGCCAGCGTCACTAGATTGCTCTGAAGGTAAAATGTAACAACCACATGGTGTGCAGTTGCTTTGAGCAACAGTGGCATATAATTATTATATGCATACATTTTATTTAGGCTTTCTTGGCATGGTAATGGGGAGAGAAATGCCAGTTTTAACACTGCAAGGTCAGAACCTAATTAACTCAAAACCTTATCAAGGAATTGTTGTACTCTTTATTTTTATCAACATTTTTTGTTGTGTACTGCAGTCAGTGGTTTCAAAACAGGCATCTCTTTCTCCTTCGGAAGTAATTATATATGATAGGCTATTAGGACTGCAGATTCTGCAGGAATTGCTAAAGGAAACATATCTGGATTCTAAAATCTTTGCTGAAGTCTATTGTAGAGCTACGAACACAGAAACATCCAGCTCATTGCGCGGGATCAGGATCATTTCATATGGTGGCAAATGGCTTAGGTAGCCCCTAAATCCGATTCTCCCCCAACGAGTGTGCTTCCAGCAGTCGCCCTTTGTAAGAGTCCTGATAAGGAATTTCCCACGGTGCTTCCTTTGCATGTCGTTACCATGGCAGCAAAGAGAAGAAGATTACAACTGCATCCTCTCCATCCTTTTTTAGAGAAGCTGCCTCCTCTACCTTCTTTACATTTACCCTGATGTCTGTTTTATTTATTTATTCCAATCAATCACTTTTAAGGATCTGCAGATGTAAATTATGGAAGGGAAGCATTATAATATTTTGCTCAGGAAGTACTGGCAGAAATAATAAACTGATGTAAGCATGGCTTACCACAGGGATAAGAAACTGATTTTCAACACCAGCAGGTTTAGGGTTGTAATATGTGAACAAGTAAAAAAAAAGGAAGTACTTCTAAACACGAACAGGTTGTTCTTCAGGGCTGAATAACATAGCACCTTGGCTCTTCTACGGAGAATCTTTTCAGCAGTTCCAGAGCTGTGACATCTCACAATATTGGCTAAGTTTGAGAGCTGAGTCATGTTTTTTCTGGCTTCGTACCAGTTTATTTGAAATTGGGGCAAAGCTGTTTTCTTTTGTAAAGCTTCAGATAACCAGAGTATGCAAACAGTTTGTTTCCTTACATGATGAAATTCTTGCCTCCTCCCTTTCACTGCCCCTGGGCTTTATGTGCACACTATTAATTCATGGTCCTTTAAAATAAAATATGGCTTAGCAGCTTTATGATTTTCATAGCATGTCACAGGGATTGTTTTGCATAACACTGAACATAAAATAAAAACAAGAAAATGGGTAGTGACACTAGCAATTATTGCCTTTCTCCTTTGTGTGGAATGCAGGTAAAGGGTTTTAACTGGATCAGAGGTAGTTCAGAATGAAGCCCTGACTGAATTTTAGTTTTTTTCCCCTTTGTTTTTGCATATTCCCTTAGAATTCAATTTGTTAGAATTATTTTTTTGTTGAATAAGCTTTGACAGATAATATAAAGAGAAATAACACAAGAATAAAGGTACAAAAATAAGTAGAAGATAAACAAATATAATAAAATATAAGTACCCATAAAAATATGCTGAGACGTAGTTTACAGAAATCCCTACTGGTCTTCCTATCCAGGATCTTTAGTTCTGCTTGATCCAGCTGTGTATCTAATGACTGGAATTGCCCAGGTGTTAATTGCCTTGATAGTATTTCCTCCACTGAGTTTGGATTTTAAGATCTTCTTTGCTCTTGTGATGTATCCACTTTGACCTTCTTCTAGAAGACTTCACAGACTTACTGTAAACAATGGCATAATAAAGTACTGTAGCAACAACAGTACACTGGAAGACCTGCAAGAAATATCATGGTGGGATCATAAAATAGAGAAAGTAACAGAAAATTAAGAAGATAAATTGCTCTGTGATTTCAGGATTCAACCAGATAGGCACCTGCCACATAACACTCCCACAGGAGAAAAGAAGAAGAAATTAGCTGAGAGATGAGATGCCAAAAACTAAAAGCTATGCCATACACAAATGGGAAGCCTGAAAAGTGGGGATGTAGAAAAATGAGATGGAAGGAACCGTGCTTGTGCACAGAACAACATAAAAAGGAGAGGGAAAAAAAGAAAAGCAATTTTGCACTGCAGGATAAAAAAGCCAAGTGTTTTCTGATGTGGAGAAATTCAGAGAAAGGGGTGCTTAATTGCTAATAGGAATCTTCTATACCACCATGGGTTCCATTCTGCAGTCTTTCAAAAGCAGACTGCAGCTAATTTGCATTTTTTTCACTTCTACCAGGCTCAAAATGCTGAACGTAGCATGAGCCAACCAGTTCTTCCTATCAACTGTCCACTAGAAGGTTTGGGTTAACGGCTTTCAGGCAGTACCATGCTAGCAGATTACATTTATCTGCTTGATGTTTTAAATTAAAAAAATGTTGATTTTGGAGGGTAGGGTGCCAAGCTCCTTTTTGTTCCATAAGAACCTCTGTGTGAAGCAGGGACAGTGTGGTTTGAGCCCAGGACCTTGAAAGCAAGGGGAGGTACATTCTCACTGACAGCAAATGACCTGCCTACAAATGCATCAGAATTTCAGTAACGTAAATGGAACAATTTTAGGTATTGAGGCAGGTAAGCCAAAATAAATCAAGGCAAAGACTCTGTGTAGAACTGTCTCAAGTTACTAAAAAAAATCCCATTGTTATTATGGCCATGTAGGACACCAGAACTGGCCTTAGTTCAAGTACAACGAACATGTGAATGTAAAGATCAAAACTATAATAACAATCTATGCTACCTTTCCAAACAACACACGTTTATCTAAAGAACTGAAAGTACTTTAAAAGCAAAATATCCTGCAATGTGATTTCAAATTATTGCTTGTTTGGAATATATTTACATATAAGCACATTCTCTTTAGACCTTCAGACAGACATGTATAAGTTAGGGAAGGAGCTTGCTATCATCATCTCTCCCATTTTATGTAATTTATTCTACCCTCACCAATAGCCTGAAAAGTATCCTAATATAGACCCAAAAGTGAATGAAATTGTGTAATTCTGACATAAGGTTATAGGCAATCTGGGTTTAATATTTCTATTCATTAGTAAGAACTTAAAGAACTTTTGGTAATAGGATAGTTTATTTTAGTTAAACTGAATTAACTATTGCTGAATGGAAATAAGTGCTTTTTGTGGTAATACTTTTCTTGTTTTAATCCCCAACAGCAGGGGCCACTTCCTCATCAGATCTACCAGACACCAGTACCTCGCACTGCCCGTGCTTGTACAGAACCAGGTAAACATGATTGCTACCAAGAGGTTCCAGGGAATTGGGGTAAACAGCAATTTTCTAGCCTTTATATCTGCAGTAAACCTTTTTGTTTTATGTTTTTGCAAATTTGTTCTTACTTTTGTCTCAATAAGTTATAATAGCTATAATGCAAATCTGCAGGATTTAATTTCTGTTAAATCCTACAAATGCATCCCCAATTAATGTTTCATTGCTAATTTTTTCTCATGGCTTATTTATTTGTTTCTTCATATGTTTTAGTTTTACCTGACTTTTTGCTCTGGGGAGTAATTATGGTAGGTAATTCAAAATAAAACATAATGAACCCAGATTAAAATTCCTAATAAAATACATAGCCTAATCATGTAACAGTTGAAAGCCTGGTTAAAAAAATTAGAGGATTTTCAAAGGAGTGTGTTCCATAGCCAGGAAAAAACATAAGATGCCTGCATTTAAAGTAGCAAGGAAGGTTCCTTAATTAATCAGTCCGTAAGAATTTTAAGATATTAAAGGTCAAAAGTAGTACCTGATAAGCAGACAGCAATATGACAACCCATATCTTTTTTATGATATTCATTCACTTTTCAAAGCTGTCCATCTCACATTTGTGACTCTAGACAAATCAATAGTTCAAAACAACCAAATAACATTACCAGCAAACAAAATATAGAAAAATAGTATTACAAAATAATCCTTAAAATCAATAAAAAAGTAATTTAAACCAAAATTAAAAAAAACATAAAAGTTGGTAAGCACAATTCATTAATCAATCATACCTTGCACCCAATTAGCTACCTCTTTGCTATATTTGACATTTGTTGCACCTGCTGACCATTTTTCAAGGATTGTTTTGGATAAAATGTTGGAATTTCATTTATCTGAAATTGCAGCATTCCTTTGCACTCTTCTGTCCAAACATGTAGCCATCTGAAAACCTCCTTTGTGGCAGGAGAGTCTTGGTTTTAATTCAAAAATCACAGCATTGTTTTTGAACATAAATTTGAACTACTCATAATTTGATTTAGATATTTGAGGTGCCATTCATATGCATATAGACTCCAATCATAAGCTTACTTTAATATATGAAGAATTCTTCACATATTAAAGTAAACTTATGATTGGAGTCTATATGCATGTGAATATTTAAATATGAATATTTAAATATTTAAAACAGGAAATCTCCTGTTCTGGTTTCAGAACCCACTTCGAGATTCTCCAAATTCAATGTCATTTTCCAGTTGATGAAAAAGTCATGTTTAATTTTGATGATGTGCACCTTAGAATGGAGAAACTACATTTTTTCTGGTTATACTCAAAAGAATGATTGAAGTGAAGTCCTTTTTCTCACTTGAAATAAATCTTTTGTTCTGAAAGAGATAATTTTCCTTTTCCTGATATTGTGAATAAATAAGTACAGTATATAAGAATTCCTGGATACATGTTAGTGAAAATAAACAGTACGTATGGTATATGAAGAGTCATGAAAAATCAGAATCAGAAAATGTAACTAAATTGAAAAATAAATCTAATAAAATAATTGTCATTACTTTAAAATGTGTAATCCCTTAGAATATATCAAGGGTAAATAATACCATTCATTATTTTTCACTCTACCCATTCATCTCTTAGGGCTTATTAGCAAACCAGATGCTATTTCAAAAGCCAGAATTCTTTGACCAGGAACAATAAGTTCAAGCTGAAATGTCCTTGAATGAACAGTGGTAGTTAGGGATTTGTCTCTGGAAGTTGGAAAGCTTCAGGGATAGACTCTTCTTTCCATACATCAAGGCTCCATAAAAGGATATAGCAATTATTTGTTGTGATTATGGTTTTCTTTCCTTCCAGGGAAGAGGAGGTAAGTTTACGTAATTACTTACCTCATGTACCCAACAGATCTGATATAGATTTTTTACTATTGTGACTCAGATAGGCAACTATTTTGGGATAGCCCTGATACTGAGCTGTAATTCTTTAAACTTTTTCTGAAAGGAAGATGACAACTAACCCTTGTGTTTTTACTCTGAGTTTGAACTGCACGCAGCAAAAATATTTCTTCCAATAGGTGATAAATATGCAGATAATTTCTTTTTTCATTAGAAGAAATCATAATAGTCAGATAATCAGATAGTTATGTTAGATTTTTCACTTTAAGAAATATGTATGAATGTTACCATAAGATTATAAAATAGCAATATATTGCTACACCGGGCTGTCCCCTTGCCTTTGCCCCTGTTTAAATACTTGAAAATCTGATTACATATTTTTCTACAACATCTCTCTCCAATATCTAATATATATTCTTTTCTTCCAGGGTGTTTATTTTCTGCACTGAACTACTACATTCCTTCTGGGCTTCCTAAACTGCGTCGTCGAAGACAGGTAAATTTATTACATGCCTGTGATATTTCATCAGTTTTAAAAACAGAAAACCAAGGAGCCTTATGAATGTACTATACTGAAAAATTGAGCACAAGAGTTTCATGCCTAAATTCTTAGTATGACTTGTTTCTTCTCTTCATGGAGATGAGATGTAAGAAGCATTAATACCTTACACACATGTTGATGTAAGACTCTCAGAGTCCCCATACTCAATGAACCATTGTGACATTCTGAAATTTTTTTGAACTATAGGAAAGGTACCACATTATCCCCCTTTTCCTAAGTAGACAATATTATGCTAAGCAAATAATCTATTAGTGGCAACTTATGTATATCAAAAAAAGAGGAAAAATATCATTTTTCAGATCCTTATTTGCATGACAATTATATTGGTGTAAGTAAAGTATGCCTATTTCAACACTACAAAACTTCATAGGTCTTCAATTGTCTTGCTTATCCCAGGTTACTTCATTTATTTATTCTTTTAAGTGGATAGCCCAAAGCAGGTTAATTTCTCTTCCCCCTACACTTTTGTATATCTTTCTGGTCTAGAAACCAGAAGACTGTGAGTTCTAGCATGCCTTAGGCATGAAAAGCCAACTGGGTGATGTTGGGCTGTTTACTCTCTCTCAGCCTACCTCATCTCACAGGATTGCTGCCATGGGGAAAAAGAGGAGGAAGAAGGAATATTGTGTATGTTCACTCCTTAAGTTACTTGTAAAGTAACAAAGGCAGTATAGAAATCTAATAAAGAAAATAAATATGTTAGTTTATTTCATTTGAAAACATTATTGGAAGAAATTAGTTTAATACTTTGGCACTGAACTTAAAATTTTATTTTAGAATGAAAAATGGCAGCCAGAGCTCTCATACTGTCAGCAGCAAGGCTTGCTAGTGTCCCAATTAGTGTGCAGTTTAATGTGTTGGATTAAGATTGGGAAAATCTAGATCCAAATCTGCTCTGCTGTGCAGCTCACTGAGTACATTAGGTTAATCCCTATTTTATCTCAACCGGCTATATCTTACACATTTTTTCTAGGGATAGACTGTAAGCTTCAGTTCCCAGAAGAAAGTTAGGATAGAAAGAATGTAATAATAAAATAGTAATTATACTAGAGGTTTCATAGTTGTTATTGAAAAGATATATGAAAGTACTGTGTGAAGATTAAAATGCTGCTTCGGTCAGCTTTGACTGATTATATACAAAGGTGTGAAGTTTTTTAAGCATTTCACAAGGTGTTCTAACTTTGAAAGCTTTTATTTATATAATCCAATTCTCCCCAACTGGATACCATTTAACTATGTTGTGCTTCTCTTAATCCATAAACATGTGCAGGATTAACGGAGCTGAAACTGAACAATACTAGGTTGTGGAAGGCTGGTAGATTCCAGTCTTTTGTTTTGAGCTTCCTTATTGTAGAATGTAGGGAAAAGGAATATGGAAACATGCACAAGTTTCTCTATATAAAATCTGTACCTGGGCAAGAATAGGAAGCTCTTCACAGAGCAGGAGAACAAACACTTAAATGTGTCTTCTTCCTATCTCAGGTTCACCGAGGTCATCGGACTGTCCACAGTGAGACCAAATTCATTGAACTGATAATTGTTAATGACCACCAGCTGGTGAGTACTGATAATGGTTTAGAAAGACAGGTACAGATGGGTTTGCTGTTACAAATCCTTTAAAATGACTTGTGGAGAGAAGCATATGAATTGCCTGCCAAGCCTGTTTCTTTGAGCAATTTGGCAAATAATGATCAGAGTATTTTTCCTTTCACTCTCTTAAACCCAATTTCCTTTTCTTTTTTTTTAATTGGTCAATGTACCCTCTGTCAAGATCTCGTCCATAAAGCTATTGGCCATTCAGATAAATTGTCCACCAGCTGAGTTGCTGGATCAATACAATTATACTGTCAGTACAACTAGTATAGATTGATAAAGTACAGTCATGATTTTCCAGGGTTATTATGCTTTGCATTTTTTTCTTTTTTGCTGCAGTTCTTACTCTTCTTTAATGCTTCACATTAAGATTAGGGATACTAATGATTATCTATTGTTTGCTTTTAAATAGACAATTCCTGTTCAATATTAGAAATGAGGCCTTTAATTTCTGATTTCATTATTTTCTTTTCATTTTTAAAATGCAAAATATTATTCTCCTCTATCCTGCCCAAATAACAATAATGAGAAGTTCTTTCTCAATATTGAATAGAGACTGACAAACTGGAGACTGTTAAGTGGCTATTCATCAATAATGTTGCTATTCTGAATTTTTTGTGACTTCATGGATCTTTCCATGGGGCAATTATGAAAATGGTTTGACATTGCCTTCTTTCAGGTTATGATTATGATATCTCAGAATAATCTACATTCTTGGCCAGCCTTACTGGACAAATTTACAATCAATTAAATAATTATGCTATCAGGAAATACTTAACTTGTAGGCTAGACTGAGAACTAAAAAAATCTGAAAGAAAAACAGTGGTGCCTCACAAGACGAGTAATTCGCAGGACGAGCAAAAAATTTAATCAAAAAATATTCCACTAGAAGCACCGTGACTCACAAGATGAGGAAACTTCGTGCCAAACCTTGCGCGTCATCAGTAAGCGTGCTCTGTATTTCCCGTTCAAGCAACTCCGCACGAGAGTTCTGCCGACTCTTACCCTGTGCTTTACTCCATTGTTGCAGACAGCAACCCCATGCGCGCATTCTGCTAATGCAGCAAGCGTGCGTGCATTCTACCATCTCTCCTATCGTGCGGTTTACTCCATTGCCATACCAGAAGCCACGTGCGTGCGTTCTACCATTCCTCCTCTCACGCAGTTTACTCCATTGCTATACCGGAAGCAGCATGCATGCGTTCTACCATCCCTCCTCTCGTGTAGTTTACTCCATTGCCATACCGGAAGCAGCATGCGTGCACTCTACCATCCCTCTTCTCGCGGGGTTTACTCCATTGCCATGCGGGCAGCAGCGCATGTGCGTGTGTTCTGCCTACATTCCTGATCGCAATGAGCACCGCGCGATCAGCTCTCATGGGAAATCTCCCAACAGAGCTCTCCTCTCTCGCTGCGTAAACAGCGTAAATTAAGTGAAAGGCATTCAAGAGAG
>JANHZU010005609.1:156741-175889 GCA_032468055.1 Acrochordus granulatus | reverse complement strand
CATAATAATATATCAGAGGCTGCTAAAAGAGGGTGTGTGTTTTGCAAATTTGTTAAAGCAACATTGTAAACAGGAGGCAATTGAAGTCTGGTTCCCTCATTAATGAAAGGATTAACATATTTATATAAATGGATTCTTTGATTCCTCTTGAAAGCCAGTTCATTTTTTATCAAGAATTTGGAATTTATTTATTTATTGGATTTGTATGCTGCTGAAATCAGAATTTGCAGTCATCAAAGGAATATTCATTATTTTTAAAGTGCAAATGGACTACAGTCAATTCAGATTTCTTATGCTGTTAAAAATGTTTGAAAAGAGGCTATTTTGTCTCTCCAATGTAAAATTCTGAACAGGCTTCATTACACTGAATATGACATCTGTCTGTTTGTGTTTGGTATCTTAACCTTAGGATGCACTATTTTATCTTTAAGCATATTCATGGGTTTGAAGTGCACGCCTATGTTATGTTTATTGAACCTGGATTAATGAGAATGTACATAGACATTTGAAGTTACCTAGTGCACTGATGATGTTATCTGGTTTGATAATAAAAAGTCTGCAAAAAAACCCAATCAAGCTCAGAGAGTACCTAGGACTCCATAATTCAACCCTGAGCTACAAATATTCTCTTCTATGATACATGGCAGCATAGTTTTTTTAAATCTCTTTGCTGCCATCTAATAGTAATCCAAACCATGGTAAATGGTACTTTGTAACTTAGCTGTGTGAGTCTAACAGTTAAGACACTGAGCTTGTCAGCTGGAAGGTCAGCAACCCAAGTTCGAGATCTAAGTATTACATAACAAGGTGAGCTCCCATTATTCAACCAGCTTTTGCCAACCTAGCAGTTCGAAAGCATGTAAAAAATGCAAGTAGATAAATAGGTATTGCCAGGTTTGGTGGGGAAGGTAACAATGTTCTGTGAACCTTGGCGTATGGTCATGACTACAGAATCATCTTTGGACAGTGCTGGCTGCCTCCATGTGAATTGGAGATGAGCATTGCCCCTAGAGTTGGACACGACTGAACAGGGGAAAACTTTACCTTTTTTTTAACAACATAGCTGTGTAATGTAGTGGCATTTGAATATTTGTGTGACATCCAAAAATATCAGTAATGGAGATGTAATCGGGAAAACATACTAATTCTACTATCCCTTAATTTGAGATACAGTTTGATTTTCTTTTTTTATAGCAATTTGGTCAGAGATGCTTAAACTCTACTCTGGAAGCTTTCTGCCTAGAAGCCTTTTCTGTGGGTAGTTGAATCAGTGAGGGGAACAAGAGATGCTCCTGTGGCCATTTCAAAGGCTAATTGTTAAGGATTCATCACCCATCATTAGAAAATCACTTATCAGCAAACACCAGCACTTCAATTTGTTTTTTCATCACTGTTTGCAAACAGCACAAACTATTTAATCTAGAGAAAGAGAAAAAGAAAAGTGGGATGAGAAGAAGAGGGAGGAAATCCATTGTTTTCAAAAATAGACCTGTTTTTCAGTAATGTCAGGCAATTTCATTCTGAATAGCTATGCTTGGCTTTTATTCCTTTTTGCATTCATCCTCTGATTTTTTTAATGCCAAATGAAGAAAACTAGAGGCGTGAATTTTACATTATTTCAAAGGATTAGAAAATCATGTGTGGGAAGGACCACTTAGGCCAACTCCCTGCTAGGGCAGGAATCCAAATTAAAATATCCCTACCAGCTGGCTCACTTTCACATGAGCAGATGGAATGAAAGAGAACCCATCACCTCTCTAGATAATTGGCTTCACTGTCAAATTGCTCCTGTTGTTAAGTTTTTTATATTTAATCAGCATCTGGTTTTCCATGATGTGAATTCATTATTTCATGTTCTGCATTTTGAAAGAACTTTTGAGAGAACAATTTTCACCTGTTGACATAATTTCCAATGTTTAAAAAGTATTATCTTATGTTCTGTCACCTCCACTTCTCAAGGCTAAGCAATACAGTATATAAGTATAGTTCTTTCAATTTCATTTCATGGAGTTAATTTTTAGTCCCCTTTTAATTCTCTTTATGCTTTTCTGAACCTGTTTCTGTTTATCTGAAGCCTTCTTAAAGTGTAGTGCCCAGAATACAATATTTAAATACAGAATAAAGTAAAACTTTTATTTTGATGACTTGGAAATTATCCTTCAATAGATGCAGTCTAAAAGTGTATTTATTTTTTTCTTTTTGGGGGGCTGTACCAACATTACACGGATAATTCACATTTTGGTTACAATCAATTACTACTCTTTAATAAATACTAATGCCAAGCAGATATTTCACGTCCTACAGCTATGTTTCCTAAGTTTATGTGCATTAAGTTTCAGATTCTTATTTTCAGCCCATTACTTTAATCTATCAAGCTTGTTTTGAATTTTACTTCTGTTCTCTAGGGTATTACATATCCTTCCGGTTTTACATATATTTGATCAGCATCTCCTCTGGACCTCTAGATTAAGTATATAAAAATATAGTACAGGGCCAAGGCTGGCCTTATAACATATAATTCAACAATCTTTCCAGTTTTATGAGAAATCACTGGTGAGCGCTCCTCAAGTCATTTATGCAGATACTTAATTGCCATGTTATTCATCCTTTGGTTTACTAGTTTGTTAATTAAATGTAATTTGTCGAGTATTTTATTGAAATCAAAACTAACTCTGCAGTGTTCCCAAAATCATTTGACGAATTTACCCAATAAAAGTAAGATTAAGCTGGCAAGAAAAATCAGTAATTACCACACTTTTCAAAGTGCTCACAGATTCATCATTTTATTATCTGTTTTAGATTCTTGACACATATCAGTGTCAGAGTGACTTTTATGTAATCCTTTTCCTCCTTCTTGTAGAAAGCAAAATATGCCCTCTTCCAGCCATGGCACTTCACCTGTTCTCCAAAATCTCTGAAAGATAATGGATTGGTCAGAACTTCAGTAAGTTATTTTGCTATCTTAGGATGCAATTCATCTGGCCCTGGAGATTTCATGCAAAGTAAACAGATAATGCCTGGCTGTGTTTCTGTTAGTCTCATGCTGAAATCCTGCCCCTTCATTCTGCTTTTCACAATTTCCTGGGAGAAAACATGCTCCTCTTGTCGGAGAAGATGGAAGCAAATGAACAAATTGTGTACTGATTATTTTCTCCTATCATATCTAAAGAAACATTTTTTGTTTCACCCACCTCAGCATGTTCTGAATTTTAGCTTTCCTGATACACTTTCTTCAGGTCCAGAATATTAGAATTCTTGATACTTGTGCTTTTAGTACCTCATTTTTGGTGAATACACATTCATTTTGTGCTTCTTTTCTTACTAACTTTTCTTAGAGTGGAACTCTATTTATATTTTTTGAGTGTATTAAAACCCATTTAGTTCTTTTGTATTTAGTGGTTACAGGGAAACAGGCTATTCTGATACACTCAATAGATACTTAGTGTCCCATTGCCCAGACCAGAATAGCTCTGGAGGACAGTGTCTATGGATTTGGGGGGAAAGGGTGGGGGTACCTGCACTTATCTGAAATGGCCAATAGGAACTTGATTGATCCCATACCCCAAAGATCACCTGATTGTGCCCATAAGAGAATGATTGGTGAAGAGTGTCATTTGTATATGTGGCAAAAAAGATGGAAAGTGCCAGTTAATGCTAGAACAGTTAAGGAAGATTGAATGCTTCCTGGAATATGGAATGGGGATCAAGTGAAGACAATGACATGAATGCACAACACTACAAAGAGTTGTCAGAACATTTTGTATTGCAATTACTTACAAGGGGGGAAAGGCTTTAAATCTTCTCTACTGAATAATTAAACTTTCCTATTTGTTGTGGAAGTAAATCATAAGGAAAATATAAAGAAACAGTTAATGACTATCCTACAGTGACAGTATATGCATGAAGTTAATGGACTTAATTTGAAGTTTACAGTTTGGTTCCCTCAATCTGGTTACTTATTGAAATTGGAACAAAAGATCCTAGCCCTGTTTTTGGCTTGCTGCCACTATAATTTTTGTTTATTCCTTTTGCCACCCATTTTAACTACAAGCAGAAATTGAATCTATCAGCCAAACATAGCCAAGAAGGCAAATGTTTCTGAATTTTTGTGTACTTATCATACATGTATTTAACATCATGTTTACATTTTATGATTTATAGAAAACTAGATATATTTATTTCAGAGATATTCTAATTTAAAACATACATGCATACATAGAAAAGACTAGATAATGAAGAGGAATAATATGTGATTATTTCAGTGACATTTATTCTAGCTTATTAGGGCTTCTTCTAGCACCTAATAACTTCTAGAGAGTTAGATACCAATTTCTACCTTTTTATCATGAGAGGATAGGAACTACATTTTAATTTATAAGAACTGGAGGATCTTAGATATAACAAATTTAATAAAATGTAGTAAGTAGAAGGTGATTCTTGAAAGATTGAAAATGGATTTAAATAGAAGAAGCTATGAACACATACACACATACACAAAATAGCGAAAGAAAAGAGCAGGAAGAAAAAGTTGAAAAAAGATCAAAATCATTAACATCAGCATCAGTCTTTAGGATTACTAAAATAATCTGCTTTCTTATTAGCTCTTGACTCCAGACAATTCAGTATCTTCTGACTGTAATTAATAGTGATACCCTCATAATGCAAATTAGGGGAGATGGATAGGAATCTGATTTGGCACCAAAGAAATATTATTTATCTATTATTTATTAAAGTAATTTTTACTCAGTTCTTTAGATTGAAAAAGTTGAGACGATTTGGGGCTCAATAAAAGCCACTGTTTTCACCTTATATAACAAAATGAAGTTTCATGAACAATTCCAACAAAGGAATCTGGCCTTTCAATTTTGAAAGTTTGCCCCTTCAAATGTTACCATAAAATGCCATAGACCAGATTTGTACATGAGAAAACTGAACATTGAGTCTTTTTCTTGGTAGTGTTTGTATACTTTCCTTCTTTAGGATACAAATCATCTGTTTGAATACAATGTTTTGAAAATCTTAAATACTTTTGGGTTGGTCAGAAATTATATATCAAAAAGCTAGGACAATAGAAGACTTCCAGATGTATAGTAAAGAGATTTGATTTTTTTCCCAAACCTCACCAAGCATCAGCATCACTACTGACCTAGTGATAAAATTTGTCTTCTTTTCTGTCAAGTATATAATGTTCTGCAGTATTCAGTATGTGGAATCCATGTGTATTATGCTCTTTGGCTTGCTCTTACTCTACTCTCTTTCTCACTTTCCTTCCTGAAAATCAAGCTTCAGCTGAAAGGTTTTGCTACGAGAAGCTCAATGTTGAAGGCACTGAGCGTGGGAACTGTGGGCATGAGGGGAACCGATGGGTGCCCTGTATCAAGCAGTGAGTAATCTGAGATTTCTCCCTTTTCCATAATATCCTTTCCCATAATATACTGAATCAAACCACACAGGGGAGTCACTACAATGCCACAACCAATAAGCTGAGGCAAAACCCAGTCTTTTAAAAAGCATGTTATAGTTCTCTCTTCCCATTCCAATTAGGGATGTGTTGTGTGGATATCTTCTCTGTGCCAATGCAACAGGATCTCCACGTTTAGGCGAACTACTTGGCGAAATCACAACCATGACGTTCTACCACCAGAAGCGATATATTGACTGTCGGTGAGTGAAGGGCCTTGCAATCTAAGACTCATGTTCTTTATTTGTGCCAACTTGCTGGAGAATTGGAGAAATGAAAAAAGGAAGGTTTTATCTTGCAGATCCCCTCCCAACATAGAATAAATTTCCAAATAATTTTTGGTAATGTGTGTCTGCCAGCTACAACCCTGAAGAAACAGAATCACAGTTTCCTTAGAGATTATGAAATGTAACAAAGGGAGCTATTAAAAAAAGTGACTGTCTTTTTTTTCCTCAAATCTTTCTCCATTCTCAGTATGAACAAAGATATTTTAATGTGGCAATTAATTCTCATTACTCAGTGGAGCTTTTTTTCCCTCAGGGGTGGCCATGTGCAGCTGGTGGATGGCACAGATCTGAGCTACGTAGAAGATGGGACACCCTGTGGGCCCAACATGTTGTGTCTTGATCACAAATGCCTTCCTGTCTCTGCCTTTAACTTCAGTATCTGCCCAGGCAGCTGGGGTAGTCAGATCTGCTTTGACCATGGGGTAAAACTTATAAATGAAATAAAGCTGTATTTTGTATTTCCATTAAATAATAATGCAGAGAGAGAAATGAAGCATTTAGCAACTAACTTGCCAAGTATCATCTGCACAAATTTCAATATTGTGTCATATATCAAGGAAATGGCTTAATTTCCTTGTAGACTAAATATTAAGGATAACGGATAACAATCTTTAAGCTCAAAACAGGAACATGTCTTTCTTAAGGTATCCCAATTGGCAAGTTGGCAAGTAATTATGGGTCACGAAGTCCATCATGATACAGTAATTATATGCTATTAACATGAGCTACATAAAGTATTATGAGATAAAAAATAAAAAAAATGATTATTGCATTGAGAAAAGTCATTCTTCAGCATTACTAAAGAATACCTGTATAAAACTATTGTTTTGGTATATTATGGGAATTTCTACTTTTATCTTGAAAACTTTATTTTTGTCATTCTTTTTTGCATTGGAGAAAGTAAACACATACAGGGCTCTGGAAAAAGATCACTGGAAAGGTTTTGTGGAGCACCACAAAAGTCTCTTGCTCAATTACAGGTCTGCAGCAATGAGGGCCAGTGCATCTGCTATTCAGACTGGACAGGAAAAGACTGCAGTGTCTATGATCCTATCCCAGAGCCTAAACCAACTGGGGAAACAGAAAAATATAAAGGTAAATATGTGGGAAGACATTACCTTGAAGGTAGCCAGAATACTCAACTAATTGAATCAGTAGTCAAAAAGGATTCCTGCAGAAACCTTATTTCATCTGAAGGCCCTTCATCCCGTCTCCAGTTTGGGTCAACTCCCTGATGCCCTTTATCAGTTCTGGTGATTCCTGATACAGTATTTTAGTTACTACTTGGGAACTGTTCTAATATTCTCCTGTTCCAGCAATTTCAAAATAATTCCTTTTTCTGACTGACAAACATTTAATACTTAAGTATTCTCATTATAAAAACATGACTGATTCTGTCTTACTAAGTTGGACTATTCTCTGTTGTAAAGCTAGGCTTTGCCCATTCTGCAATGTATATCAAAACCACACATAATTATAACCAGTTCATTTTTTTGTCCCCTCTCTCTCCACAGGTCCCAGTGGTACCAACATCATTATTGGCTCCATTGCTGGAGCCATCTTGGTAGCTGCTATTGTTCTTGGTGGCACCGGATGGGGATTTAAGTAAGCCACATCAATATGCACATACTGTGCCTCCCAAATCACTGTGCTCTTCAGCTATATTGCCTTTGGGACTTTTTGTCTCTTGCATGTATTAGAGGTGCCTTTTGCAATGGCACCTGCACTCAATTTGCGAATAGGGGAATTGAGCCAAAGATATGTCCCATCCCTCCCCAAATTACTTTTGGGCTGAAAGGGGAGATCCCCTTCAGGGTGGAGTCATACAAGCTTAGTTTTCTACAGGTAGTCCTCGACTTACAAATGCTCACTGAACTGTTCAAAGTTACAATGGATTTCTCCAGAATATTACAACTTACTTTTGAAGTTACATCAGCTGCACCCACCCCTGCAATTATTTTATTGTATATTTTCCCCTTTGCACTGTCGTGCAGTCACACAACCATGGTTTGTGATGATTTTTTTATCAGCATTTACTTCCAGCAGAATACACCTACTGGGGGAAAATAGATTTGCTTAATGACAGCTGCATTTGCTTAACAATCACTGCAAAAAAAAAAGTCAAAAAATTGGATTTGGTCATGTGATACCTTAACTCACTACTACAATGACTTATGATCGTAATTCCAGACTCAATTACAGTCATAAGTCAAGGATTACCTGTACTAAAGGTGTCATGCAATAATAGTATTTGCAAGCTGGTTTCCATGATGCAGAATCTTCTCATGATAGCATAAGAAAGCATGTGTATTCTGAACTAACTCTGACTACATGCCTGGACTGGAAACAGGGAGCAGGCTTGGCTGATGGATTGAGTCTCTGCAACCAGTTCTTTTTTTTATTGCATTTTAAGTTGAAGTTAGTATTACATTGAGAATCACAGGAAGTAGCCACATACGATAGAGAGGGGTGACAAAAACAAGTTTATGTATACAAATAGGATGCTGGTCAGTAGTATGAGTTCACTCCAATGAAATAAGGATTGGCTGCTGTAAAAAAAAATGTGACAAGTTGAGCTGCAGTTCTGGAAAACTGTAAAGAGAGGCAGAAGGGCTGCAATATTCTGAAGACACCAACCCAAGTGTAGCTACTTTAGTTGCATATCCAGACTCATGATAGACCTATTATTAAATTCACTTGTCAGATTTTTAAATTCACTTGTTATATATTCTAACATACTTTTTGTGGTGTTTTATACACAGACTAAAGATACCCTCTTATTATGAGAGTCAGTATTTAACATATCTGAGGAGAGAGATGGGGAAAATACACAAATGGTATTTGCTTAAATGTGGTAAATTCTGATCTTTATCACAAGTATTGGAACAAAAATGTTTTGAAGTATGTTGTGTTAAAATTGCATTGTAGTGTTTTGCCCTAGTAAAAATAATATATGATGAGTATTATGATGCTTCCTAATGGGATTAGAGAGAGCAACAAGAAATTCACGTGGAAGTATTTCATGGAGATCTAATTGCAGGGATTGCCTGGTACTGTTGAAGCTTTGTCAAACAATTTCTTCTCCTCCTAAGATGGTTTTGCTAGCTTGGCTGGTCCTGCAAAAGTTAAAGAAAATTTATCATTTTTCTTCTTATCTCAAATATAAAGAACACTGAAAAGTAATATCTGGAAGGAGATAACAAAGTGCTCTCATACTTCCCTCCCCTGCTTTCCTAGACATTAATGCAGCCAGAACCTTTTCTATTCTTTTACTGTAATGTATAATTGACATTGCTTTGAAATGGGTCACACATGTCCTCTTTCTCTGTGATTTGGTTGTAGAATCACTGTGGAAAAAGAGATGGTCCAAGGATTCTTTTTTCTTTGGTCTTGGATAAAAGTTCCACTTGGTTTTTAGTTCATGAAGTTTAGCTAACACAGTTTAGTTAGTGAGGAGAAGAACTAATTGGCAGAAGAAGCTATTCAGCCTGGGAGAGAGAAGCAGGGCAGTCTAAGTGGGACAGAAATGCGGGGAGCTGCTGGGGCTAGCTACTGTTCCTCTCTGATCCACACCAGGCTTCCTGTTATGATTTGCATGGATTGACACTTGCATGAATGAAGGAGTACCTGACATAGGATTGCATGAATCAGATACTGATGATGATGGAGACATTGGTATGGAGATGGAGTAGGGAACAATAGTCCTTAAGAACATATTCCATTCCCCCAAAGCAGCCTTCTAAAATCCAGTCCTGGACCACAGTTCCACCATTGTCAGCTTATTGGTAGGAGGTGATTTGACTTGTCATCCAATATATTTAGTGCGTAGGAAGTAGGGAAAGCTGCTTTAGGATACTTTGCTTTTACAAAAGATTAAGATACCAGAATCTCTGACATCCTGCAAAGTTAACTCTATCAAACAGAGCATATTGCTGGCATGAAGTATTATATGGGTTGATCTGTTTGCACAATAAGGGGTGGGAGAATATAAATTCTGCTGCACCACTGTTTGGAAGGCTGGAAGGAAGGAGTTTGAGGAATGAAGATGAGGAAAGCACCTTCATTTTGAGGGAAATACAGACAATCACTTTGTTTTTATAGGTCTGCAACAATTCTGGAATCACAAACAACTTTGGGTCTTACTTTTCTTGCTTCTCCAACCACATGAGCCCCAGGCATTTAAAATATTGTTTTGGTTGCAAAATTTGAGTTCTTTTGTCATCTCTCGGGAAAAGTATTACAAGGAATGAAAAAATAGTAGAAGGAACTTAATGGAAGAATAAAAAAAAATGGAGAACTTCTGCCCTGCAAGAAATCCCTTTCCCTGGCAGCTTCTTCTACATTCCCTCTAGTTCTGTATGTGATATTCTTGGTGTACAATTACAAGTAAACTTGCTTTAAAACAGACAGATAAAACTTACATGTAGTGTTTCCAGTAGAAATGCAGACCAACACAGACTAGGAACATGAGGCTCACTTGCCTTAGAGAATGTGCTGCAGGGGAGAGTGAAATGAAGGTGCTCTTCTTTGCAATATTTCCAACCTCCCTTTAAGTTCTACACAGGAGCTACACCAGCTAATGGAGTTCTCCAAGAATGATGGTAATTGGATCTCAGCACAAACGTTATCCTGGATGGTAAGAAGAAATTGCATGTTAGGGTAGTTTGCATTACCAACTGTAGCATGTGGCACGAAGACTGGAGGCAATCAGGCCAAGATGTACCCAGCTGAAGTTATCTGCTAATCCCTCCTCCCCTTCTCTCTTTCCTTTCTTTCTTCGGCTTGCAAAGGAACATTCGCAGAGGAAGGTACGACCCAGCTCAGCAGAGCATGTAGCAACTCCCCTGAGCACCGTCCCTCATCAGCTACTACCACCATCCTGTCCTCCTCATCGCCTTCTCCCTGCTCTTGCTGCTTGCAGTGATTATTGGGGCAGCAGAGCCAGAGTTCTATGGAAGCAGTCTCAGCAAAGAGAATTTCATCTGTCCCATCACTTCTCTCCACACATCCATCACTACAGCCTCATTCTCCATTTTTTCAGTTGCTATCAGGGCACAGAGGGATATCTTGTGAATAAAAAATGGCAGTGTATGTTTTTCCAGCCATGAGTCCTTGGTTCTGCTGTCATATGCTAGATGATATTAGTTTAGGGATTATTATTTCTCCATTTTTAAGCCCAAATAGCATACATTTATCTGATGATATTGTAAAGTCAACACAGAATTTTACTATATCACTTTCACTGTGGGACTCTTTCATAGATGGAAACAGTTTGCAGTGAATTGTGTTGATTTCATATGCAAAAGATTTCAACACATTTCTGCAGGGATCTCTACACCAATACCTGTATAATATACAAGATGCATCTATATTACAAGGAGAAGGTATGTATTAATTTAATCCACATATTATAGAAGAGAGTAGGTACTCTGCTTAAATAATATGCATCAGACTATATTATAAAGCAATCTTCCAAAACCTGAAGACTTCAGGGATCTTTTGTTTGTTACTCGCCAGCCAGCCACAGAAGCTATAATTCAAAGACATCTGGAGTTCACCATTTTGGAACCCTGGATAGTTGTTGCAGTCCTCAAGTATAAGCTACTTAATCTTACTTTCTGCTACTTGACTAAGTCTGCTTCTAAGCAGAAATGGACGCACAAATCTTAAAAACCTGGCATAATTGATGAACCTTTCTAGAGTACACATATAAACATATTTATTCACATATCCTTTCTTTTAGATTCCCAAAATACATCTCTGCATGGTGGTATTTAGAATCTAAAGGCTTGTATCCTTCCTACCACCAACTGTTTGAATCAGACTGAAACTATACATGATGTTAATTTGTAATTTTGAATAGGAAGATGACCAGCAATGAAAGGATTAAACAGCATAATTGATACTATTGTTAAGAAAACAATGATCCTTTTGCATAGTTTGAGTTCTGTAGACTAGAAAAGGCCCATTTAACAATTGCATGAGCCTAGTAATGTAGGGGCTACTTTTTGATTTGCGTTCATTGGCTTAGTGGTGTCCTTATGAGGTAGGGACCAAAAACTGCAAATAAAAATCTAGTTAGGGAGAGAAAAACACTTGAATCAGCAGAAGATTGACTGAAACCATTCTGATATTCTCCTTTCTACATGGAAAGTGACAGTATATTTATTGTTCAAATAAAAAAAATGAAGATCTTGTATCTTTCCACTTAGGAAAATTCCCTTTTCTGAAGTTCAGGGCCTCGTTCAAAACTTGGGGAAGAAGGTGTGCCCCAATATATGCTACACAATGCACATCCATGCTTTTCTGTTTCTCTCTGTGCATTATGCATTTACTTTCATGATTGTAATTTGGCTGCTTCCTCAGCATTGTTCCCATTTCATGGTGTCATTCTTCCTTGACAGTTAAAAGAGCCAGAATATTGGGGATGGCAGTAGAGACTGTCTTCTACATTTAACTGTTTTAAATAATATATACTTATATAATTAAATGATTTGTATTATTGCAATACTACCAAGTAAGTTTTCTGGAGGAGAAAATATTTGAAAACCACTTCCTTTTCTACATTGGGGTAATATGACTTCAGTTTCCATTGTTAGTCATGGAATACACCATACATTTAAAAAGTGCCTTTCAGCATAGACTAATTATTCAAACATAATAAAAATGTTCATATATGAAAGCTAGATCTTCTATGACTGGGATTTTTTGGGGGGGGGAAACAAATATCAGATTTATTTTTAAAGAACCTGTAGTCATAATGCATATATGTGATTTTTTTTCCAACTACGGTATTACAATATGTATTAAAAGGAGGCAGTTCTATGCATGTGTAGAACCTAATGCAATCAGATGTTTCTAAAAGAACATTTTTAATGTGTTGGAAAGGATTGAAAATCATGTTATTCCATGATTTGTTAACACATTTTCAATATATAAATTCTTTCAATTGTTTGCAAAGTGTAATTGAAATGTTCATTCTATAATTGATACTTCTAGTAAGTCAAATTTCATTCTTTTGCTAGAAAGTAGTAAGGTCCACTTCTGAAAATATCCCAGTTATATTGGGAGATACAGAATCAATATATAAAAATCTGGAACCCAGATTTGAGTAAATTTGTATCAAATTTATATTTAAATTTTAGTTTCAGAGGTTTTCTTAAAACTAAACGAGCCAATTCATTTATAAAATTATTACTAGTGATAATTGGCTGGCAGAGCACCAGCTTAATAATGCTTGTGGAATAAAATAATAATAATGAAGAAAGGGGTGACTATATTTGAAAATAGAAAATATTTGGATTTTTGCAAACAAATTTGAGTTAGAAAAAATATTCAATATTTCTATATAATTTACAACACACAGTCATTTTTATTAATAATTCAGTATAAAAAAGCAAGTACTTGGGGAAAATTCAGTTTTTCTTTTTCTTTTGACAAGGCTACATTTAAACAGTGAAAGATGTAACATAACAATGAGAAAGGCTAAAGAAAAAGAAAATAAAAATCAGGATAAAACCACAGATATGCACCCTACCTGACACAGAATTATACTGATTAAAATCCAAAAGAAAATGTTGCCAGACCAAATTCCAACAAGCAAAGAGGAAGTATGTATGTACTTTCAAAATGTAAAACTTGCTATTTTCTCCTATGCAGGGGAAATTGTAGGTTGGTTATCACTTACCACATTACTATTCATAATATTAATACATAATTTTTGCTAGGCCTGTGTTGTTATAAAGGAGTGTTACTTTTCTGAGCATCCAACCAAGCATCTAATGATGCCATGCAACTGCCAATGGGGTCGCTGCTCCAAAAATATTTTTTTCATTTACAGTAGTATTTTTCAACCTTAGAAATTTGTGACTTCAGTTCACAGAATTGCCCAGCCAGCCATAATCTACAGCACTCATTCTATGTTTGGCCTTTCAGATTTAGGCATAAGGGAAGGCCTATTCATCTGGCTCTTTTAATCAGACTAGGGAATCATCACAACAGCCCCATCCTCGCTTCCTTCTCACCACTGTCTTGCATTCCTCTTTGTGCTCTGACTTAAACAATCCCTTGCTTCTGTATTACAGGTCGGGAGGGGCTTAGCCCCAAGTCATAACTTGATCTGTGTGCTTCTGGGTCAGTATTCCCACCATAGGGTGGAAAGGAAGGTAACTGCACCTTCTTCCTTTTCCTGGCCAGCAAATAACCAGCACCTTAATCTACCAAGTCTTCCACTCCTTCCTGAATAGACAAGGGCTGGAATGAAGCCCTCCTTTGAAAGGGTATCATATTGCTCTGCTTCATAGTACGGGAAGAGATCTTCGTGAAGGACCTCCGGCTCTTTTATATCTGGCTAGATGCATCTTTTATCTACTTGCAACATTGCCTGGAAAAAAAGAGCCCCCCAAAGCAGCATTACTTCTACCTGTGCAGGTCTACATATATATTAATCCTGCCAAGGAATGTCCCATGTTGGATCCACCAAAATACACTGCTCAGGGGTATAACAACACTCTTCAGTTCTAGAAGATGCCATTTGGAAGACGTACTGCCTGTTGTTTCTATGAAATAGTTTGAGTATAACTGGACATTTGGAATATGGTTGGATTCTGCTGAAAATTGTGCTATGGTTCCAAATCAGGGAATTGCACATTCATGACTTACAAAATCACTGGGAGTGAAGAAATGACATGTATTCATCAATTAGATTCACGCTCTTTGTTTCCATATTTTTCTTCCAAAAGTTTGCAAAATAAGTTATTCTATCATCTGACTGCACAAGCCTAAATGCAAAAGCATGCCATTTCTAAATTTAAGGGAAAATAACAAAGCCATGATAGTAATATGTGCTAAGGTTGTGTTCTAAATTAGACCAGTTTTATTACCTCTGCCTTCCTCTGCCTTCCAAAACAGATTACTCTGTTTTGAATGTGATTGCTGATAACTGCACAGTGGCAAACCAGTGTTGAAATAGTGACATTCATAACAAAATGCACCAAGTAGCTTCTTGGGCAGGCAGGATTATCCTCTCTGGGGTAGGGGTAATTCTAATATCAGAAGTTGTATAAATTATCAGAGTCTTGCTGCCAAAAGTGAAAGCAGAAACTCTGATTTATGTTGATCTATTCCATCCCACTCCCTATTTTATTTCTTTAATTTTAAATAACATTATTTTTCATCAGCATGAATGGGGAGGAATTATACAGCTTCTGAATTCAGGAACTAGAATTTCCTTTTGAAAAGGAATCCATGGATAAATCTGACTTTTTTTCTTTTGTAGAGATTTGAAAAAGCCATGATAGGAGCACAATATACCATCCTTAGAAATGGGATGACCAGTCAATCACAAACCAATCATTCCTAAAATTGTGCATTTTTTAAAGGTGAGCCTTCTCTCCCCCCCACCTCTCTCACACACACATAGAATCCTGTTCTCTGTCCCTCAGACAAACAAAGACATTTCCAGAGTTGCAGAAGCAGCTTCAAAATTTCAGTCTTTCAGAACAATGTAAATAGGAATGTACTGAACTTGCCTTTTTCATGCTGAACCAAAAGATGAAATAATTCAGAAAGTGGTGTAAGAAGAGGGGTACACCCATACCAATGGCTAAATTTAAAAAAAAGGAATGGCAGAATCCTGTCTCCCATATCACATATACTTGGATATTCTTCTTTCTAATGGGATAGAATTTCTTCAATAATACTCCATTGCAGTAAGGAAAATGTGTAGGAAGCCATACCTCAATAGTAGAAAAGGGCTTTGATGTCTGGGCTGTTGTTTTGATGTCCTTCTGAGGATATACAACAGTAGATCTTGTCCACTGACAGAGGATTGGATATTTCACCTCTCTGAGCCAAAAGCAGATGCAGAGTGATCTTTTCTTCCTGATTGAAGGTTATCCCCCCATCACCAATTTGCTAGCAACCTCGTAGAACAGATAATTTTTGAGTCACAAATTTTTCCCCCAAGACAGGCTGTGGGGAAGGCTCTGTAGCAGATTTTACAGAGTTATGTGTTCACTTAACTACACATAATAAGTTGTGATTAAACTCAAAAAGCCTCAACCTTAAACAGTGATAAGAATTACAAATCTAAAGAGCCATGGTCAACTGTCACATCTATTTTGACCCTCAGCATGTCTAAAGTGAACTATGGACTCTACCAAGAACTTTTCCCCCAAGGTGCACTTCTAGATGAAATAGCTTCCAGACCTACATGTATTAGCAACATTGCAAAAAATGCAGAACTTTCTCAAAAAGGCAACTGGACTTTTATTAGTAGATATAATCAGAAACATTTCATCTCCTATCCAGGAGACTTTCTCAATCCATGCGAAAATAGAACAGGAGGCAACAGTTACATTGTACAGTAGCTGTAACTTATCTGCAAAACCTTTCAGCCTCCCCTAATGTATTATTATGCTGATCGTTAAGGGCAAAACTGGTTTCTAAATCTTTATTGCTTAGCTTGTTATGTGAGAACTTTCTCTGGTTTGTGTCCTGTATCCTGCCTTTTGAGAAAGGTATGTATTCTTGCCACGGACTTCCATTTCCACATGGTTTGAGAAAATCTCCTGGATAGAGATGAAACATTTCTGATTACATCTGCTAATAAAAGTCCAGTTGCCTTTTTGAGAAAGTTTAGCATTTTTTACAGATTTGCTATTAATCATGAGCTGGATTAATAAGAATATACAAAAACATTTAGAACTACATGTTGCCTTTTTTTTTGCACCTCTTCAAAATTTTATATAATGAAGTGGCTGCTTTGATTGACTGTGTTCCCTGTCCACCAGGCTATTGAAGCAAAACTTTTACCTTCACTGGGGCCTGTCAGATTATTTCTTTGGGTTTGCCTTTTTCCAGTAAAGAAGCATTTCCAGATGGATAATTCAAAGAGTAGCACAAGAGGGAAATTCTTTGACAATTCTTCCAGTAAATTTATCAGGAGTAGGATTTAAGTTGCTATAAAGTAAGCCTCAGCTTTCAAAGATTAGGAAAAGGCCTTAAAACTTTCCCAACAATAAGTTGTGATTAAACTCAGAAAGCCTCAACTTTAAACAGAGATAAGAATTACAAATCTTATTTTGTAATTCTTATACAAGAATTCTTATTATTCTTATACAAGAATTATACAGTGATAAGAATTACAAATCTTATTTTGTAATTGACCATAGAGCCATGGTCAACTGTCACATCTATTTTAACAGATATAGGTTCAAAATTCCTCACAGTGAATTGGTAACTCTTGATCAATCAACACTCTCATGACCACTGTGCTTGATCTCATATGCTTCCTAATGAAAATTGTAAGGTTTTATGCAAACTACTATTTTCAAGGAATGAGCTTCCCTGTAAATGTGGATTGGAACATTATCTCGCATCCAAAAATGCTTCAATCTAGTTCTGCAGAGAAATTAACTACAAACTTCTTATCTGACATAGTCCCTAACGTAATTACTTTTTATCTTTATAAAATATGTATAAAGCAACAGAATATACAAGGACAGGCAACCATTCCATTCTCCTAATTCTCCTAACCATTCTGACAAGAGGACCTACTCATGTACAGTCCTATGCTAGATGAGTAACTTGTAATTTCTTGGTGATTGGGGAAGGGATTGTGTTTTGATGCAAAACTGTGATCCTTCTTTCTGCTAGCAAATGAGTACTAACTGACCAAAGCATGTCAGCTTATCTGTTGGCCTGGAAGGAGTAGTGATTAGTTAACAGTGGTCTTCTGTAAGCACTGCAAAGAGCTGAAAATGCTGAATCTAGGCATGGTATTTAACATGTCAGAACCATTTATCAAGCCCAGCTTTACTTTATTTATGAGATCATATTATTGGACAAGAGAATGGCTGGTTGTTCATATTAAGTGTCCTTAATATATTTCAGATGTGTGAGACTGTAATTCCTTATACCATAGACATCTTGGGCAACCACGAAAATATAAGCATAGTTGTACAGAGTAATACTTCTCCATGATCCCCATTTATAAAACTAAAGAGGAAGTAGTAGGCTTAAATCTTCAGAGTGAAAATTACAGCCTTATTAAGAATAAATTAGCATCCTAGCATGGCTAATAATCAGTTACAGAGAGTTCTTTGCAAACATCCCTCTCCAGTATTTGCAGACAAAGCACCAAATTATTTTTCTACTCGCTCTTCCCCCTCCAACTTTAAGTCCTCTGGCTGCACATTATAGGGAGGATCTCATACTCATCTGGGCAAGAAAGCATAAATCTTCTTTCATCTTTGCTATAACCAAAAGGAGTTCTCCCATTTCTAATAAAGAAAATAACTGGAAAAGTAATGGCATGCTAACATGTAAGGTATAATATGTTGCTTTCTACTTGATAAATAAGAATAAAAATATAAAGTGAAATTCTAGACTGGGCTGAGAATAAGGTTGGGGAGTAGAATTTATTCACTTCGCATTTGCATCTCCCAAATCCGAATGTAAAATGAGATGTAGTGAAGCATCAAAATCCACATTTTCAAAAAAAATTAGTTTGCAAATTGAACAATTGTATAAAAATGCATATATTAGGGGAAAGAGCACATCAGATGAAATGGAAAAAACCCCAAACTCTTACAGAAATAGCACAAAACAAACAACAGTGGGGAAAAATAGGAAGAATAGAAATAGGTCAGATCAGAACTATCACATCTATCTATCCTGACTTTAATATTTATTATGTTATCCAAACTGTACCATTTTACATTACAATTCACATGAGTGAATGCTCTCCTACAAACAGTCCTTGGATATGAGAAACTTATATGTCTGAGATAAGACTATTCTCCCTGGGATTTCCATTTTTCCACTGTAATTTATGTGAACCCCTCTCAATAAGATGCTGGAAAATTTGCTAAGAGAAATGTTTTAGGGAAATTTCAAAGCTGAGGAGTGGTGTGGCTTTAAGAAGCAGTGCTGAAGGAGAGAGTCTTTTTCCCTTAAATTGCTTTTCAAAACTGCTATTCTCTCTATAAGGGAAAGTTACAAGTCCCACACAAGTATATGTAGGTTTTTTAAGATGGTACATCTTATGTTTTGGAGACTGGATACAATAGATTGGAGAAATATAGGAAACAAAAGTGATCTGTGTATTCAATTATACTTCTCAATTTGAATAAGAGTCCTATGAAAAATGTAAAAGTTTAAAACAATAATTTCTCAACTTATTTAATTCCAAGAGGAGTTATTTTTGTGTAGGGAGATATTTTATGTCTTGCCCATCAGATTATCCAAGGATATTCTAGCCAATTAGCTTTTATTATTCAATTATGCTGTTTCATTTATAGAATTTTACAGAGCATCCTGACATTATCATGGTGAATTATGGCCTCCTTCCCTTCCCTTCCCTTCCCTTCCCTTCCCTTCCCTTCCCTTCCCTTCCC
>JANHZU010005609.1:126928-145310 GCA_032468055.1 Acrochordus granulatus | reverse complement strand
GGAGAAAATTGTGCATGATTAAGCACAACCCTAGTTCTAATTGTTTATGGACAATTTCTGAGTTCTTACTCTTCTTATTCAGACTTAGGCTGGACATCTCTATGATTACTCACTACTCACTTACTCAAAATCTGTGCCATTCCAAGATCACTGTAGGTTTGTCCCTTTAAATTATCACCTTTCCTTATTTCTTAGAGCAAATCATACACTTAGGTTGGTCTCCAGGCAGTGGGGAAACATAAAGAACTGATACCAATCAAAGTGTGATTGAGGTCTCCCATTCCTCTCCACTGTCCCAAGCTCAAACCAGGTTACTCCTTGGCTGGCTTCACCAAAAGAAGTGTTAGCCAGAAAAGTTGGCAGTTCATTGAACCTGGCATGCTTTTACCCAATTACACTCTTAGTCAGAACGATGGGTAATAAAACTCTTTATTTTTGCGCATAAGCAAAGAGGGCATCCCATTGATCTCTCAGCTAAAAGAGGAGCCAGCTAAAAGAATAGGGAGTTAACTTTATATACAGTTCAAACATATTGGGTTTTGGGGTTAATTTATCCATTGGTTCTTGTCAATTGACACTTTACTTGATTCTATTAACATCCATGGCAATACTTCTACTCAGTAACCACATATATTTATTTTATATTATTTTAACTGTTTCTATTTGCTTTTATGTTTTATGATATATATCACCCAGAATCACCTGTTGAGATGGATGGCTACAGAAATCAAATCAATCAATAAAAACTTTTACCTTTTAAAAACATTTGTTAGTCTGACAAGGTGCTACCTGCCTTCTCCTGATTTTTAGCCAGTTAGTAATGTGGCTAGGTTTCCTTGAACATATTGGAAAATATGGTTCATCTTCATGTCCACTTTGTCCTGGCATGAAAGTGCTTTTTTAATTTTGGAGGACATAATGAATGTATAACGTTGTCCTCAATGGCTTTGGTTAGAAGCCACTGGAGGCAGCCCACCCAACCTCTCACCACTATTTTCAATGCCATTTGGCTTTGGGTAGTGGAAAAGTCAAAATTATCCCATTTTATTCAAAAGCTACCTCTCTCACTTCTGTTGCCAACTCAAGGTTTAACAGCATTATTGTGGTGAGTACCAGCTGCAAAATTCTGAACTATGCAGCTCTTCCAGTGCCAAAGCTGCCAGAGGGCACTTTAAACACATGCTCAAACCACTGTGACTTACCATGCCATGGGCTCATTCCATCTCACTTCTCTTTACCTGAGGAAGGTGAGCAGGGGAAGATGGCTTTACAACCATGACTTGAGGAAGAGTGGTCTATTTAGTGCTGGGAGAACTGTCTTCCTCTCTTCAACTTCTACCCATAGTGGCAGAGACGGGAAATGTGTGTGAAGAGTTCCTTTGCTGTTAGTCCTCTGTCCTAGAGAGCAATCACTCTAGAGGACTGGAGAACTGACAACAGAAGAAAAACCCCTTCTTCTCTCCCAGTGACAAGAACAACAATGGGGAAGGAAGCGGGATTGAAAGCTTTCCCCCTTTTACACTATATTTGATCACCTGCTCTAGTAAGTAATATATGAATGGCAATTTGATTTTTACGGATATGATTGAATTCTCAGAGCTTATCAGAAAACACTAATAAGGGGGGAAATAAACTATTTCAGTGGATTCAAAGGGAATTAATTGGCCGAGGTAGAAAACAGGAGAAGTAAAAATAGTCAAGGTGATGGTTTAAATTATGGTGTGATCAAAGTTCTGTCCTTTTTGACTATTTTCATATACACACACACATGCACATACTGTATACTATTGATGCCCCTGTCTATCTCTGTAGTGAAAATCAAACTGCTTTGGTCTAAGTTGGAGGTAAAATTAAGATGGGGCGAGATTTGCACATGCCTTATATAAATTTGGTCTTCACCCACTCACACAATGTGCTCATAATGTATCTCTCTTCAGGGTAGAGAGTTCTTCACATACAGAGGTCCACATTTTCTCTTCACAACACAGATTGTCTACCATAATGTTTAGTGTTACATTAGTACTATAAACAGACTGTCTTCTCCATCAAGCATGTGGGATGTATAGGTAGCTACTCAAGTATCACTACCTTCTGTCTTCAAATTACTGGTACTTTTCAGGAATTTTTATTTCTAAGCATTGGCACTAATCTTTTACATAAAGGAGAAGAAGATGCTAAGCTAAAATGCTAAGATGTTATGGGAAAATGGAGTGGGATCTATTTAGATATATAAATCAGCCCCCATCCTTTTGGCCTTCCATAAAGGCCAAAAAGCATTTGTTTTATATTTTATTATGAAGTATTACAAGCTGTCCAGAGTCTCTGATAGTGAAATGGGCAGTGAATAAGTTTAATAAATAAATAAATGTATGTATGTATGTTCTGGCTTTGTTAAATGACTATTCTAATTGGAAGTATACTCATTAACAATATCTGCTTCTTAATTAAACATCCTTAGTGCTATGCTTTAACATTCTTCTGTCATGTATGTATCTCAGTACAATTTGTTCTGCAATGAGAAGCTTGCAAAATCAACTAGGTTATATCCTGCTGTTGTTTTTTAAACTGGTTCTCCGGAAGGCTATTTTAATATCAGCTCTTGTTTCACCTCGAAGTATAAGATTCTCATCCGCTAGGAGTTAAGTCAGCTTCCTTCAAGGCATCGTATAATCTCAGAAAGTGAAAGAACATTCTTTGTGCACATTTTAGAGCAGAAAGTCTAAAGGAATAACGTGTTGCATCAGAACCACAGCAAGAAATAGATACAGCCAATTCACATTGGGTTACAAGGAGCATTTTAGGTTTGATGGAAGTCTGCTTCTTAAATTTGCCTTTCAACCCAATACTTAAATATTTTAAAGCCCTGCCTTTTTCTTTAATGATCAGTATATGATTTTTCCCAGGTATATGATCTGGTTATACTTAGAAATTGTATAAGAAACTCATATGCTTGTTCACAGAGAAAGACAGGCATTTCCAATGCCGCTTGATTAAAGCCAGTTCATTTGTTCCTCCACTAGGACTGTTCAGCACTACTTTTTCACAATCAGATAGAAACAGAATTCAAATACAAGTAGTCCTCAACTTACAATGGCAATTATGGCCAGAATTTCTGTTGCTGAGCAAGGCAATTGTTAAGTGAGTCACATCCAATTTCAAGATCTTTTTTACCATTTTTGTTAAGTGAATCATTCCAACTGTTAAATTAATCACATTATCATTAAGAGAATTCAACTTCCCCCATTGACTTTGCTTGTTGGAAGTTGGCTGAGAATGTTATAAACAGAGATCACATGACTCTGGGATCTTGCATTGTAAATACGTACTTGCCAGTTGCCAAGTGCCCAAATTTCGATCATGTGACCCTGGGGAATGCAGCAATTGTTGTATATGCAAAGACCAGTTGTAAGTCACTTTTTCAGTGCAATTGTAACTTTGAATAGTTGCTAAATGAATGGTTGTAAGCTGAGGACTAATTGTAATGATGCCATATAACAATATAATGCTATTTTTCATTGTCCATTTCCATGAACAAGATCTACCTAATTTTTTTCAGAATTTCTGCTCATTGAGCTGCAATATTAAATAGTAGCTATCTACTTATAAATGCAATCTCTTTATTCTCTCTATTAGCTGAATAGTTCCTGATTAACAATTAATTATTGATGTTTTTAAAAAGTGCTAAGATTTACATATGCAATTTTAAGTACATATTTGACTTGTAAAATCAAAGTCATATAAATAGTAAAAAAATACCCTAAAATTACAGAAAAATAAATTAAAATATAGCTGGACAACTCTGTCCACTAAAAACATTTGCATCTAGTGCAAAAGCATTAACAAACCTTTTTAAAAAGAGAATTTCTGAGGTTGGGAGCCACAATATGTGAGGCTCTGCTTTTTATTCATAACCTGACTTACTTTAGAAGATCAGAAGGGTAGGCTTATGTCCAGTAGAAATTGTTAACACCTCAAATATCTTGGACAGAAGTTCAGCAACTATCATTTCTAGCCAGGAAAGTTAACTACTTTACAAGGATGATGCATATTGTAGTCTACTCTATGGGGGGATATTACTAACTTGGGGAAGGCGGATTTAACATTTATAAGTTGAAAAGAAAAAAGCTCTGTATTCTGCTTGAAAATGTCTTCGTCTAAAGATGTGTGAACTGGTGAGATGAATTGTACTTATCAGTTTACTTTGAGTATGTTTTGTATGTGTGTTAACACAAACTTTTAGATGTTAAGAGTGGTCCTGGAAAGAGTTAAATAAGGAGGAACAGCATAATATGACATGAAAACTGAATGGTTAGCATTTAGTATGAAAGTGTAGAGAATTTCATGGGAGGGGCTATATCAAGGACACCACTAAGATCTGGATAATCATGGCTATTATCCATGCTGCATGGAATGACCAGAAAAAGAGGTGGCAAATTTATGACTTAAAAACAATTTTAAACTGGAATTTTTAAAGGGAAATTTTTGCTTAATAGAGCAAATAGCTGCCTATTTTTGTCCCTGAGATGGCTGCAGGGCTCTCCTGTTGTAGATCTTGATTACTTGAGACCAGAGTTGGATATTTGTGTGGATGGCATAGTCTTAAACCTTTTCCTGTATTATACACTGGCATCATTTTTCCTAGGGTCTGAATCCTACAGCAAAGAAATTTTCACAGGGACACTTTGGCTTGCGGTTGCCTGAGGCACCCTGGGGTTAAGGCTCTACCCATAACCCAGTGGGTCTTCCCTGAGCCTCCAGTTGTACAGTATTGCCTGATATGCATGGCATCTATTTGTGTACCAATTATTTGTCCTCTACTATTTTAAAAATTAATTGGAGGTTGTTAACTAAGGAAGATTCAAAAGGATATGACTGGCTGATAAGCTATGCCATTCAGCAGCTGTGATTTGGGAAAGGGAAGCAGGTTGCACAGGCAGCTGGGTGAAGAAGACTATGGGTAAAAGGCAGAGAGAGTACGAGGAGGGAAAGCAGTATAAGAAGCAGACAGCAGGTGTAGCTGTCAAGTGGCAGGGTGATGAGCCTAGGCCCTGTTTTCCTTGTACGTGGCTCCTCCTGCTTCTGTCCTTTCCTCCTCTTCTTTGGGAGGAATGGCCTGAGTCATCTTGTTGCTGAAACCCAACCTTACCTATGATGGCCCACAGCAGCTGAAGAAACAGCAGAGTGCAATACTCCCTCCAAGGCTGGCTGCCTAGAGTAGGCAAGAGTACACCACCACCTCCCCTCCCCTCCCCACACCCTGATAGGGTTTGCCTTGTAAGTCCAAAGGAGGGAGAGTTGGAGCCTCCTCTCTCTTCCAAAGTGTCCTCAACAGGTGAGGTTCATAAATTTAGTATCCACAAAAAATAATATTAGCAAAAATATAGCTGTCTAAGTCTTCAAAAAACTTTATGGCCCTCACACCCAGAGAGACGATTTTCTTGAAACATAGGTCACTGTTACTCTGATTTTACAACTGAAGTGCTGAAAAGGCTTTCTGTATGTCTTCTATGTATCTTTTGTTTAGGTTGTTTTGCACAGACAACAGGCACAGTTACTTTTTCCTGTCTGTTGCAAATATTTTACATGAGAAACTGGAGATGCTATATTGTAATGTTAGGCCAAGTGTGTGAACGTGAATTAATTTTCTCTGACATGATTTTAACCAAAATCATGGTTCTCTCTCTTTCATTTCTATATCAATATCTATAGGAATAGGGGCAACGGCCTGGAAAACTGAGACTGGTATATCGAACCCTTGCAAGCACTTTATACATGCTTATTATTTTTATCATATTTTACTCAGGAATCAGGTCGCCTCTTTTTTTTCTTACATTCATATATATCAGTGGATTTCATTTGCAGATTAGGGATAGCATTTTAATTAAGTTACTCTGAGCTGAGAATAGAATAAAATTCCCCTTCAGGTTTTGTAAATTCATTCATCCTCAACACACTGGTAGTTAGAAACATTTTTAAAGACTTTTAGAAATTGGAGAAATTTCTAAAATAATTCATTTGAAATTACTGTAGAAGACTGAATTATAGGAGAGTAAAGCTAATTTATCTTTTACTTTTTTTGTAAAAAAATAAACAACTTTGATCTTATTCAAAACAATAGCAAACCTATTACCCCAGCAGTATTCTTTGTAAGGAATAGTCCAAAGGGAACACTGGGGTGCTAGTAAAGATTGATATTTTAAAATCAATGCATAAGCAGAAAAACGATGAGAAACACAAAACTCAGATAAACAAAATCTATTGGCTGTGATGATATATTCAGTAGAAATACATAGAAATGAAATGATAAAAGACTAACATAGAATGTACATTGTGGTTTACAGGCAGAGTTTCTTCAGGGTTTGTTTTCTTCAGTGCACTCTAGAAAGAGAAAATTAGTACAGCAAGGAGAATATTGTGCTAACTGTATATTGGAAAAAGGGTTTAATAAGAGGAATATTCAAAATTGTACTTCTTAGTAAAGTCTGGAATTCTATCAGCATTTTTTTGCATGTACATTGTAAATTTAAAACTCCAAGAAGAACTAAAGCTGTTCTTATGTAACTGTTTGAATGCATCCAAGTCTATCACATCAGGAAGGGCGATAATGATGTTGTTGTCCGATCAATCCAAAATTCAACTTCTTCTCTTCATCTCTTTTAGCCCTCCCTCCATTGTCTTGTGATTCTGCATAGACTTGATCTAGAATCAGAATGCAGAGATGGCAGCCACGCCACACATCCCAGGTCCGGACTGCATGCGCCCATTCACCCGTGAGTCCCTTAAGGCTATAGAGAAACGGATTGCGGAGCGGGAAGCTGAGAAATTGAAGAACCAACATGAGGAGGTTTTTGATGAAGAAAAACAACCAAAGCCCCGGAGTGACTTGGAACAAGGAAAAAACCTCCCACTCATTTATGGGGACCCTCCTGCAGAACTCATTGGAATTCCTTTGGAAGACTTGGATACATTTTACAATGATCAGAAAGTAAGTGGGAAGTGTACAATAAAAGGGAAAGACAGAACACAATAATTAATATCTTGAAGTCGTGTTATGAATATCTTCCCATCATTTTCTCAAGTAGAGAGAAAATGGAAACATGACCAGATGAGCTAATTCTGTTTTATTTTAAAGCTACATTAACAGAATCTTGCAAATACAAATCTCCTTTTCTGTCTTTTTACCATCTGTTAAGTTAGATTTGAACTGAATCTTCCTATTTTTGCCCTTTTATATGATCCAGATTCATTTTATAATAACTCAAATGATTTAAAGACTTGACTTAGCAATCAGCTGATTGAAACAGTTAATATCTTACTTGTCCATTATTCATTTTTTAAAAAAAGGATTTATCTTTATTTTTCAGACTAGGATTATCCCAGAATGGAAATTCATCATATGAATTAAGAGTGAAATTATAGTTCTATCTTAATATCTTTCAATTTGCTAAAAATGGAGCCAAACCCCTATTATCATAAAATAAATTTCTCACACAATAGTGTTTTTTAAATGTTCCATAAAGATATTGAATTCAAAATATATTGCTCTCTAATAAAGCTGAAAGTCAGGAAAGTTAAAATCCGTATCATTAGATGGTAGTTATAAATAAATACAGGAAATCTTAAGGTTTGTCCTATTCATAAAGAATTTATTTTAAAAATTATTTTCAATCTGATTAAAATAAATGTGGTAGCATAGAAATATTTAAAGATAAGTGTATCAGTGTTTAATATTATTCATTTTAATAACATTTTAATAACAAGACTCAGCATTAGTAGCTCCACCTGGCTCTCTCTTTGGAGAGCAATAATGGAATATTGTGGAGATGAATTTTAGGATTAGCATTTTTCAAACTTTTTATTAATGCCCTGGACAATGGTATTGATGAACTGTTTGTCAGATTAGCAAGTTGGGAGATCTGGCCAAAATAAGGGAGGCAAAAAAATTGCAGTCTAATATGAACAGATTCAAGACTGAACTGAGTGGAATAAGAAGTCCTTCAAAAAAGGAAGGGGGTGGTGGAAACAGGGCACATATAAAAAATGAATGGCTAGGAAAAGCACTGTATCAGATAAAGACTTGGATGTGGACATTGGCAAAAAGCTAAACATAAACCAGCTGTTAGAAGACCTGACACACTTCTGGAGTGCATTGGAAAAAAATATTAAAGGGACATGAAGTCTTTATTCTCTTGTGCTCTGAATTAGTGAGTCCCCATTAGGAGCATTGCATGTAATTCTAGGAATCACATTCCTGGAAAAATATTGATAGGTTACATAAGTTCCGAGAAAGATGATGGAGTTGATACAGGGACTTAAGGACAGTATGAAGGAAGTAAAGATATTCATTATTCGGAAAAGAAAATTGAAAGGAGGCATGATATCAATATTCAAACACATAAATGTTACCATAAGGAAAAAAGTCAGGAACTGTTTTCCATTGCTACAGAAATTAGGAACAGAAATAACAAGTACAATTTGCAGCTCTCTAGATTTCACCTAAATGTAAGGAAAGCTGCACATAAAACGGGAACTCTCTAACGATGATAGATGTGGATTTTCCTCCAGACAGCCATTTCTTGAGAATAAATTTGATTTTCCTCCACATTATAGAAGGCTCATTGTGGTTCCTTCCAGCTCCATAATTCTATAATTCTATTTTCCCTCTATAAATTCAGAGGCAATTTAGCTATTTATATCTACTTTCATCTGAGATTTTTTTAAATGATATATTATCTATAAATGAAGAAATTTCTTCAAGTTAATTATTTTCAGATATTTAAAAAATTCAAGAAAAAGTTGAAAATCAACTGAATGCAGATTTCCACAGAAATATTAAACATTTGAACCTATAGAAAGTATATAATTAAATAACATTTCCAGGCTAATACTATTTACATGTTGTCAGTAATAATAAGTTTATTAGTGATATTTCTATGTCACTTTACTCAAAATGGCTCTGTTGCAAAATGGTAATCGAAGCTGTTTGGCCTCTGACTTTATTGTACTTGCTTCCACTATTGATAATCTTCTTGAAAAAAATATAGTCTGCACTTCTATCACATTTTTATATGAATGTATATCTCCCTTACTATTCTAATGTGCTGACTACACATTAGAATAGTAATGAACAGAAGTGTGTTTCAGACAAGAGGAAGCTGCCCTTTACCAGGAATTAACTGATTTATTGGTGCCATAGTTTGGTTATACTAGTAACATTTTTCTGTATGTTATTATTTTATTTACTGCTAATATTGCTGCTAATTATTCATGGTTGCTTATTAGATAACTTATATCACATCTAAATATTATTTCTCATATATTCCATCATCTACAATCCATTTAGTAGCATTAAACCTCAGCTCCAAGACATTATCAAAACATTGCACACTATTAGTAGATGTTCAGTTAGAATATACATAATTATTGGTAAGAGATGTCATCAGCATATAAAAGTAATTTGTGTAAGATAGAAAATTCCATTTGTAATATATATAGTTTCAGAAATTTCCATTGCACCATATTAAGGGCCTTTCCTCACAAAACAATCACCAGTGATTTTAATTTTTTTGAATATGTAATGCCATAGTAATCAATGTTATCATATGCTTGATGATTGTGCAGAGTAGATAATAGAAAATAATATTGTCTGTAATCTTTAGATTAGGGTCATTATCAAAGTTTGTGTCATCATTTAACAAGAAAATCATCTGACAACTTGAATAGCCAGCAAGAACCTTAGCAACTTTCAAAATAAAACTGGTTAATTTTTTTCTCAATTACAGATGATTGGTATTAAACAATCAAGAGTAATAATTGCTTTTTATTGGTGATATTCTGAATAGAATAATTATATATTTTATGTCTTTAATAATAGAGATAATATTCCATTGTGACTTTGTTAATATTTTTCCTTTTTTTTCAGACATACATTGTCCTCAACAAAGGAAAAACCATATTCCGGTTCAGTGCCACCCCTGCTGTCTATATGTTGGATCCATTCCACCCTGTCCGGAAAGGTGCCATCAAAGTGCTTATACATTCATATCCTTCACAATTCTTGAGCTGGATGTGGTATGGTTCCACACTGGGTGGAGACTTAGGGGGTTTCTGGTCAGAGAAAAGTGGGATATCTATGGCCAAACATAACTACCAAATAAGACCTCCAAGATCCCTTCCCGTCCTGGTTTTCTATTATTCTAGTCTAAGCTGGCTAGATTCACTGAAAGTTGCAGTTCATTAACATCAGGCAGAATGTATGTTCTCTATTATGGCAGGTTGCAGTACCTAGCTGAAGGAAAGCTTCTGGGTCTAATATCAAGGTCATGGGTTTTTTAAGGAAGGCAGACAATTCAGGCTAAGACTACAATCGTATACGCCAAAAGGAGGGAAATGCTGGAAAATACTTGTTCAGTGATATATCCATATGACCTTGATATAAGATAAAAAGGAAAAGCAGAGGAAGGTGTGTATGAAAGGAGTGTTATAGCAGATGCCACAAGACTTCTGCTGGAGAAGACATTATCTTGTAAATGGAGTGAAATGGAGCTTGCAAATCCAGTGATTTGGCCCTGAGATGAGGATAAAGAGGAGGCAGAACATATTGAGCAGCTTCTGAACACACAGAGACACCAAGAAATCAAACCGTGTCCTGTTTAAGGAGTTCTGGATATCAAATAGTTAGTTGCATGGGTTAAAAACGTACTTTGGCAGCCAGGAGAACTCAGAGGCATTCCATTATCAGCTATTGAAATAAGAAAGTAAAAAAGAAGCCAAAATATGGGATGCCAAAGTAAATTGAGAGATTGAGAATTAAGGAATATGAATAGACATACAACACAAACATATTGTTATGTATCTACTGTTTTGTAAATTATATTTTCATTTGTATATATTAGCTTATACTATTATATTTGTGTCAGTATCTTAGTGATTAGAATAAACTTTCTAATTTGTTTTAACACAGTTTCTGTGTATCTGTCTTAGCTTCTATCCAGATCCTCTCTGACATCCTCCTTTATGTAGAACATGATGTTGTCAATATGTTTTATATCTATAAATGACAAGGATTTATTTTAAAATTATCTTTATGAAATAATTTATCAATTTTATCAAATCATTTCCTCATCCAACATTGGATTCCAGCGATTGTGTGCAGAAATTACATAACAGTCATAATTTCCATTACCTAAAAACCCAATAAATTGGTTAGACTATTTTCTTTTCTTTAATTCTCCACTCTTTTCATCTCATACTCCTAAATCACCTTTTACCATACTGTTGGCTCAAGTTTTGCAAGTGATATTTATAGAGTTACTAATTACTTAATAATTCCACTCATCATCCTCTATAACATTATAAGGGAGAGTTGTACTTTGGGGTTCAGCTGGCGCTGCTATCTGAGAAAGCAAGGTAATTGCTTTGGGGGAATTCAAATAACATGCTCAAGATTTTTTTTCATTGAACATAGCCTTGGGTTTCATTTCTAAACAACTTTTCTTGATTCTTTAATTTGAAAGACTGATTGCTATGAGAATTGGATAATTTTGTAATAAAAGCCGAAAACCTTATTGTTAGCATTAGTTTAATTAATTGAACTGTTAGTTTTTGAACTCTGGCTGAAACTGCTGCTGTCTACAAGGGAAGTAGTTCTGAAGAAATAAGTATTTTGTGGGAAAGCAATATTTTCAATGGAGGTCTGAGGCATTTCCTTAACTTTATTTTCAAATTGTTCAGCATGTTTATCATGATAACCATCTTAACCAATTGTTTCTTCATGACTCTGAGTGACCCCCCACCATGGGCCAAGCATGTGGAGTAAGTTTTTTTTTCTTTTTCCTCCAACTTTAATGATTTTATTTATGCCTGGTCCTTTCCGCTTAGAATGGGGTAAAGAAGAAAATAATCCAGAAAGGTAAGAATTCACAACAGAAGGGGAAATCTGTGGGACATGAATTCTAATCACCTTAACTTTTACCAACATTTCTATGTGAACTCAAATTAAGTTTATTTCAGGGAGGAGAAGATTGCACAGGCAGATTTTTTATGTCAGGGAGGAGAAGATTGCACAGGCAGATTTTTTATGTCAGGGAGGAGAAGATTGCACAGGCAGATTTTTTTTCAAACTGAGCACATCTTTGTGTTTTCATGAAAGATTAATGTGAATAGACTGTTGGAAAGAAGGTCAATATGCATGCTTTTTTCAGATATACTCTTTTGGAAAGATTCTCAGTGCATTCTTTAATGAAAAACAAAGTTCCTTGGTGAAATGTATGCATACTAACAAACTGAATGCAGATTTCAGCATCAGGTTATTTTTCCAATACTTTAAGTGGCTCTCCAATTTTCTATATTTTATCTATTAATTCATCATCTTATTAATATTTTAAAATATATTATTAATATATTTAAACTACCCAGACTTTCAAAAGAGAGTATTCCTATGTAGAATCAGCTACTCAGTATTGTGCAATAGGTTTCTGATGCTTTTTGGAAATAATGTGGTGACATCAACAGGGGAGGTGGGATAAGCATTTTTGGCCCTTTAGAGGACTTTTATTGTGATGGATAATTAAATAAGTGTATGAAGGAAGCCTAAGGCATCTATTTTGCTGATTGTTTCAATTTTAAGAACCTTGAAAAAGACATATCCCTAAATTTAATTTGTCTCAAAAACTTTCAGAAGAGAGTATAGTGCAATATCATGAGGTAAATAGTCCCCACTTTTTTGTCAATTTTTTTATAGAAGTTCTTTAGATCTAATAGTTGAATACCTGCAAATTAAAAGCTTCTCGAAATTAAAATTTTAATTCTGGAGCAGAAATACTTCTAAGAAATAAATAGCAATATATTCTAGTGTATTTCTAACTTACTTTATTTTTGATGCTATATTTTATTAAAATAGGATATAAAAGCTGGAATTTGGTTATGTCATTCTTAAAAAAATCAACAACATATAATTTATATGTAACATATCTTTATAATTTATAACATATCTTTATAATTAATTTTGTATCCCTTGTTCCCTGACACTTGCTTATTCACAGATATACTTTTACTGGCATTTATACCTTTGAGGCTACAGTCAAGGTACTTGCTCGGGGATTTTGTATTAACAGCTTTACATTCCTGCGAGATCCTTGGAATTGGCTGGATTTCAGTGTCATCGTCATGGCGTATGTTGCATTCCTCAAGTGTATTATGAAAACTAGCTATGGGAAATGGAATGGGGATTAGCATGGAAAAAATAATTTCCTGTGATACTCTGTGGAGAAAGCAATCCATGAAACTTTATCCCCAAAATATATTTTATTGAAAGAGATTTTGAGACCAAATAGAATTAAAGTGATGTGGCTTTCTAGATGGCTGGCTAGAACAGTTTTATTTCACTAAGTTTGTAATAGTTCATATCATTTTTATTTTAGTAATCTCTGATTTTATATTGTTTTGCTTTTATAATTTGTTCAATTGAAATTTTTAATTTCAAATGTTTTGAGCATATATTAACCTGAAGGAATGCTCACGAAATAATAAATATACACTATGATTAGAAAACCAATTAAAAAAACTTAGTAACTTGCCCCCTACCATTGCACGTATATATTGCAAATTAGTCTGATAAATAATAATAAAAGCTGGTCCTTAGGTGATCAGCTGGTTTGTCTCTAAAGCTAGAATTTAGCTCAGAATATGCTTTAAATCATAGCCACTGCTTAGGATGACATCTGTAATGAGGAACCAAATAGACATTATGGGGGTGGCAGCAGGTGGCATTATCTCCTTTGTGATGTCGTGCCATACAGCACTTTTTCAACCTCCCTTTAATTTACGGCCAAGATGATAGTGCCATTAACTTAAAGCAAATTTACTTTTAAATTGAACTGCGCTATCATTCTAACAAGTAAAAGCCAGAATTATACATAAAATCTGATCTTTTCTCTATATATGTCCATATGTAGCTAGCTAGCAAGTTAGCACTAAGTGAATGGGACATGCCATAGTTTTCTGCTCACTCAAGGATGGGTAGAGGACATGTTAACCCAGGCAGGTAAATAGCTAGCTATCTGATGCTATTGGCCCTGAACATACAAGGATCCCAACAGGATTTCAGCAGAGCCAAATAGTCAAGTTAAAGCAAAAGTTGGAATAAAGAATTCTGAATTTCTTTATTTCAACCAGTTACCAAACCTAAAATAGATCCCCTAAGGGTATATAAAAGTAAATCCACATTTTCCAATAGTTTATTATTAAATGAAAATATCCAATTTAATATCATATTAATTTATTTAATATCATATTAATTTATTTAATATCATATTAATTTATTTAAAATAGCAAAAAGGAAAAGAATAAGAAAACCTCTTTAAATGCAAATCAGCCTTACAGTTACATTAATCATAACAGTATTTATCACAAATATTAAAAAAATTCTACATTGTCTAGATACAAATTTTAAATGAGATTTAAATCTGAATAAAGCATGCTAACCCAGAATGTATCTCAAATAGTACATGAAAATTTATTTCACAAACTTTCATACAACTGTCAGCAAAAAAAAAAAGACAGCTGCTAGATTTTTCTATCTTAAATTAAAACAGTTACAGCAGTAAGAACTGTAATTTTACTAAACCATGCATTTGTAAATACCAGTAAACAATAAATAAAAATTTAGAAGGATGTTCACATGTTTAGTATACAAATTGAAGTATATTTAGCGTGTAACTGTAGTAAGCAAGAATGAATTTGAAACCTTGAATTCTTTCATGTTTGTTAAATAGTGATATTAAAGGTCTATAAATGTCTTCTCAAAGTGTGATTAATGAAGGTTGCTGGCATGACTTTTAAAAACTTTATACATTCCCCAACGGGATCTAATAAAAGGAGATTTCCGTCCCTCATTTAAGTATCCTGTCCAACTTTAATAACAGGAGTTACAAACAATATTTTCTAAATAAAAGTTGAGTTTTCTCCTTTCTGTCTCTAGTTCAGACTCTCTAGCTTGTTACAATTCCTCTGTAAATTGTTTTTAGATTAACAACTTTCTGCCTTTTTTTCTAGTTATGTCACAGAGTTCGTAGATTTGGGCAATGTCTCTGCTCTACGGACATTCCGTGTTCTTCGAGCACTTAAAACTATTACAGTCATTCCAGGTGAGTAATGGGGATGACAAGGCTAAAGATGATTTTAGGATATTGCTTTTTCATACAAATCAAACAGGCTAATAGAAGAATGAGGTGGACATACTACTTTACTTCCATGAAATCTGTAATTAATATTATAGTAAAGTACAATTTTGGTTGCCTTTCTTTAATACTAATATAATCATGCTACTGAAGGGAAAATGGATCCATTGTATATTCATCATTTGGAATTATGAGAATTAAATTAAAGCCCAGCAACTTGCCATAGTTTATGTAAACATGTTTGCATACACGAGTTTCCAATTTTTTTCAAAATGTTCTTCTTAAAATATTCCTGCTAACAAATATAATTCATAAAGAAGATCATTTTTAAAAAAGATTGAAGGTCCATTTAACTGCTTATAACAAGTGAAAATTTCTATTCTCTCCCTTCTCTCATTCCTCCCCCCCAAGGTCTGAAGACAATTGTAGGAGCTTTGATCCAGTCTGTGAAGAAGCTTGCTGATGTCATGATCCTCACAGTGTTCTGTTTGTCAGTGTTTGCCCTCATCGGCCTGCAGTTGTTCATGGGGAACTTGCGGCATAAGTGCATTCGATGGCCACCCTTCACTAACGATAGCCTGCCAGATGCCCTAGGGCTATCCTTCTCCAATGACACTCTGCAGGATGCCTTTGGGATGGATTTATTTGACAACAGTACTCTGAATGACAACTTTACTCTCACTGGCAATGGTACCTTTGACTGGAATGAGTACATTAACAATGAAGGTAAGACTATTTCCTTCAGGAAATCCACACAAAAAAAAACTTGCTTCCTGAATACAGATCTGGCTGTCCTCCTAATTCATAATTTATTTGCCTATTCTTCTGGGTGTTTTTAAATAAAGGTGAAATTGCTCCATAATCTTCATTCTTGCTTTTTATTTTTTTTATTTTTATTTTCTGTTTATGTGCTCATGAAGCCAATTTCTATTTCCTTGATGGTGCATTGGATGCTTTGCTCTGTGGGAACAGCTCTGATGCTGGGTGAGTGAGGTCTCTCTTAACAGTTGAATATTTTTTGGAGTGGAGAGGGGGTTTCATGTCTCAGAAAAATATATGAGAGCCAGTTTGGTGCAATGGATAGATATCAGGAGTAAGTTCTAGGCCTCACTTAGGCATGAAAGCCAGCTGAGAAACTTTTGGCCAGTCACTCCAAAAGCCCAGCCTACTTCATAGGGGTATTGTTGTGGGGAAAAGAAATCTAGGAGTATTAGGAATGTTTACTGTCTTGAGTTATATATAATCATATGGAATAAAAATTTAGTAATAATAATGTCTTCTAGCAGCTCTCCTATTGAGAGCGAGAAAATCTTGAAAACAAGATAGGAGACTCCTGGCTTCCTAAGAGTCCATGGAACTGATAAGAACATATTATAAAAATAATTTCAAACAATCTAGTTTTGGACTAAAGTGCTAGGAAAAGCTATATATAGTATGGTAAATGTCAGGTCATGGTACAATTATTAAAGCCAAGAATATATATTAATGATTCTAGTCTATAAGCTGAACAAGAGTGCTGATAGTGCTATCTAGATTATGCCTTAGATTTCAGAAGAAAATGCTTCTCTTATAGCATGATACTATATTGATATTTCCTGTATACACTACACTAGACAATGTCCTGAAGGATATATCTGCATGAAAGTTGGTCAAAATCCAAATTACGGCTATACAAGCTATGACAGTTTCAGCTGGGCATTCCTTGCACTCTTCCGCCTGATGACTCAGGACTACTGGGAGAATCTCTTCCAGTTGGTAGGTTTATATATTATTACTGTTCTAGAAACTACCTTTTATTTTTTAACCCATGTTTATATTCCCCAGGAATTTTGCCAATATTCATGAAAGTTTCTGAACATGTGTGGGGTTGCTATTATCTCACCAGATAGAATCAAACCCCAGTTAGGGAAGACATTGAAGACATTGATCCATATATTATATCTTTTAAACTTTTGTAAACATTCAGGGGATGCCCGGGAAGGATGGAATGACCTCTTCTCCCATACTATTTTTCCAGTTAAAATTTCTTCCACCTCCTCTTATATATGGGCCTTTATTAGTTTTCCTTAATTAGAGAAATAATGGAAACCAGGGAAGGGAAACAGGGTTCAGGAACCCAGCACCAGACCAAACTTCTTTCATCTGATTGTTTTACAAAAAGGTAAAAAGATAGAATCTATCTGACAAGAATGTAAGGATCCAGTTAGGTCAATTCAAAGTCTGTTGTACCTGAACTGTTTCTTTTCTATAATGACCACAATCAACTATAATTTTGTTTAGCTTCATCTCCAGTCTCAGAACTGTATTTTAAAATGCCAAGCAATACATCAAGTACATCACAGAAATTTTGAGCATGCTCTAAGTGTATTCCTTAAACTCTGACTATTTTGGTAAAGTTAAAGGCTTCTCCTGTCTAGTCGTGTCCAATTCTAGGGGGCTCATCTCCAATTCACAGCTGAGGGAGCCAGTGTTGTATGAAGATGCTTTCATGGTCATGTGGCTGATATGTTACCTTTCTCACCAAGTTAAGTGGTACTTATTTATCTACTTATATTTTACATGCTTTCAAACTGCTAGATTGGCAGGAACTGTGGCAAATAATCAGAGCTCATCTTGTCAGGTGGCCCTTGGGTCTCGAACTCAGGCTGCTGATCTTCCAGCTAACAAAACCAGCTTCTTAACCACTAGACCACCATGTTCCTACTGACTATCTACAAAAGCTATATATGAGAATGGAGGTCTGGACTTCCAGATACCAAGAAAAATGAAATTTTTCTTTTCTTTCTCTAGACCCTGCGAGCAGCTGGGAAAACATACATGATTTTTTTTGTTGTGATCATATTTTTGGGTTCTTTCTATCTCATCAATTTAATCCTGGCTGTAGTGGCAATGGCCTATGAAGAGCAGAATAATGCCACCTTACTAGAGGAGCTAGAAAAAGAAGCAGAGTTCCAACAGATGGTAAAACAACTGAAAAAGCATCAGGAAGAGCAACAAAGGCTGGTTAGAACCTTTTTCTTTCTATCTGTTTATTTTAATTTATCCAGTTCCAGAAAGTCTAAGTATCTGTAATTCTACTTCCTCAAGGGATTCAGAGCCTATTTGATAGTTCAACTTAATTTTCGATATAAGAGAGAGTCTTTCTACACAAAGACTTTACAACCTAGGATCCTTTTGATAGCACAATACTGACCATTTTGGGG
>JANHZU010005609.1:105845-119200 GCA_032468055.1 Acrochordus granulatus | reverse complement strand
AACCTCTGGCAGAGCTCTCATCTTCATTAGAGCACACAAGCCCCGCAACCACAGCAAGGTGGTGCCTCACTGGGGGGATAATATTCATACAAATCTTTTTTAAAGTGCAAATTTTCCAAATGTCATTTTGAATCATTCTTGTTAGATAAATCTCCCCAGTGCAATAATGTAAGTTTCTTCATTATAAGCTTTATAACAATCTTTTCTTGAAATTGCTTGTTTGTTTTTGCTGTTAAGCTGGTAAATGCACACACATCTGTATAACTATGTAAGAATCTTGGTTCAAAATAGAGTGGGGTGTCTTTCAGAAAAAGGCACAATTCTACTAGTTGGTTTAGAGAAACCCTCCATTTGGCACTTGTAACTGCAAATAATTTTGATATATCCACAAATAAAGAAATAGTACTTGAGAGCAAGAAATGGCACTTCAGTAATAGAAACATGACCCCAAGGTTGGTTGAATTATCTGAGGGCAAGCCGTGGGAGTTGCTGGTTGGTGAATACTGTTGGTGTGTTTGTGGATGATCTGTGAATAGGAACTTTATTAGAACACTGCTAACTCCATGTATGACATGATGGCAATCACAGTGTGTCAAACCAGTGAAGTCCTGGAGCAATATTTCAGTCAGTTAAGGAAATGGTGTGGTTCCAGCTTGAGGGCTTTCAAATTCAAGATTGCCTGCCACAAATGAATTAACTGAATCAGCAACAGTAGCAGTTAGGTGGCTGTGGAGTTGTCAATAAATAACTGGAAAAAGTGGCTTGGAGTTGAATTGAGACAGTAATACCAACAAAACTTCTCTACTAGAAAATGTTAATGCAGTGATTTATTGTGCTATGGCTTCCCAAATGCACGAAGGTAAGGACACCAGCCTGAGTTAACCTGCCCTTGGTGTTATAGAGAGTTTAGTTACTTGAGTTCCAATGGGAATGGTTAGTATATAATATGCCTCATGTGGTTATAGCCATCATGCCTTGGAAAAACTGAAACTAAAACTTTTACCCTTTGGCAGTTATTCCAAAGTTTTTCAACTGTGCCTTCCAAAGAGGAAAATAAAGAGGAAAAGGGGATTTATGATCTTATTTCAGAGAGGTGGTGGTACAGATTATTGGGGTTGAGGATTCCAGATTTACTCTCTATGGGTGGAAATTAAAAGGGAAATGGGATTTTCTAGTTTACCATTGGAGTTTTGTCATTTCTTTTCCTCACTGACTTAGGATAATTAAAGGGTGGTGCATGTGGTGAATTGGCATGGATGATGGTAGTCCTGATATTGGGGTGTTGAATGAAAGACAGAAGTGATCTTGATACTTGGACCATTACACAAGGAGAAGATTGAATAACTGGATAATTCCAGTGACAGTGGGATAAGGGCAGGCAATGACATCTAGTTGGTAGAAGGTCGGGGAAAATATGGCAGTGTACTGGACAGATCATTTTTGAGGAATGCATTCTTGGTGTTTAGTATCAATTTGGTGCACCATTCCATTGGACAATTTGCCAGGTCATCAGACCTGCAGTTGCTGCTATGTAATTCCTGGTTGGCCTATAATAAGACTTCCCTCATTTATAAATGAAGGGCTAACCTGGTTGTATTACTGAGACCTGACTGGGCATGGGGGAATGTTCCTTTTCAGAAATGTGCCTACTCAGTTTTGAGTGTAGCATGAACCATGACCCAAAAACAAGAGTGAGGGGATGGCTTTGGTTATCCAAGAGATTGTACTGCAAATAACCAGGTATGAGACTGTACTCTGAAGTTGGGCTCTAAGGAGCAGATGGGATTTCTGCAACTGTATAAACTTCCCTTCACTATAGCTGCAATTTTAGCCAGGTTGGTAGCAGAGTTCCCTCAGCTTATAGACTTGGGGGATTTTAAGCTGTCTTCTCTGGACAAGGAATTGGAAGTGGCTCAGGAGTTCATGGCCACTTAGCCTGACTAAGCTCATTGAAGGCCTGACACATATAGAAGGAGGAGGGTTTATATATCAGATCAGGAATTGGTGGATATTATTATTTTCTCTTGTCATGGACAGATCACTTTGTATTAGGTTTTGAGTTTTGTGTGGCTGTCCCTTGTAATGGTATGTACCTTGTTGTGATGGTATGTGGGAATGACCTTGAGAAACAAGGAAAGAGTTGCTGTCTAGGGAACTATCAAATAAAGTAGGGGGAACCTGTAGCTGAATAACAGATGGAGAAAGAAACTTATAAAAGATTCTCCCCCGCAACTTATCACATGCTAAAAAGAGATGGTGAGAGATTTGTACTTTCAGAGTAGCAAGATTTTGTTAATATAGCCCTCCAATAAAGATAATTAAACTTCTTGTCATGTTTTCTGTCTGGTCTACTTAGGAGGCTGACATCTACTACAAGGTGGTAACTCATTTGATCAGTCCAACCCAGGTACCTGATGGACCCAGATGGGATTCAGACAGAGCTTGGGATATTACCTGTACCTGACATTTTGGTGCAAGATTTGCTGGAGGCCTTAATCATTGCTTGGAATGAATGGGTGAAGCAATAGACTTGGATCAGATTGTACCTGTGCAGACATTTTTGTTGGTGTATGGAAGTTGAGATGGCATTTTTATTTAATTTGATAATATGAAGCTGCTGGATGAGGTCATCCATTGAAATGTAATTAAGTACTATCAATATGCTGATGATATTCAGTTGTACATTTCTGCCCTGGGTTGATCAACTAATGCTGCTTTAGTATATTTCCAATGTATGGAAGCTGTGGGAATCTGGATGGGAAGAACACATTTTGACTTAATCCCATCTAGACCAATTTTGGGATTTTCCACCTTTAATTCTGGGTAGGATTATGCTCCCCACCCCAAAAGCCTGTTAGAGAAGAAGGAATAGGAAAGTCAAAATAGTTCTAATGTACTGTTTAATTGAAGTTTCAAGTTTACAATAATTTCTCCAACTACCAGCCTGGCATCTGTGCTTGGAGTAAAGCTAATGGTCCTCGCTGGGGGGTTGGCCTTCCTGCACTTGAGCATGCATAATGACTTTTATGAATTATATTTTTTTCATTTTTTATTATTTTAATGAGGCTGTACCCCCTCTTTGTATCTGGTTCAATCCTTGCTTCCCCTGCATCTCTCCTCTCTTCATTATAAACTCACTCCTCCAAGGAAGACTCAGCTGTGACCCCCTCTGCCTCATGATGTCCTCAGAGTCTGAGATTTCAATGGAAGAGGATAGAGGAGGGAATTCATGTGAAAGAAAGGAATGTTCCTCCCTGTCTCAAGTGGCTCAGTCAATGTATCAAGCTGTAAAAGAAATACAGGGTTAACTTGCTCTCCCCTCCCTTTCAATCTAGCTAGGCCTGAAGTGGAAGGTTGATTGGAGTCTAATGGTCCTCTCCCTTCTGCTGAATCTGGAAGAAAGGTTGGTCTTCCACTATGTGAGGCTCCATAGATGATTCAGCTTGTGAAAAAACTGTAGGGTTAAGAGCTTATTCCCCCCTTCCTCTCAGTCCAGCCAGACTGAGGTTCAAGGTTTGTAGGTGACAGCCCTCTGTTCTGAGCACTGAGAGTTAGATTAACTTTATCAACAACAGAACACTCAGGAAATGGTATTGTTGGGACTGGTAGCTGCACTGGCTGAGACTTGTTTAGGAAATGTTGGTGGAAGCCTGCACCAAGATTGGTGCATGGACATGTTGGTCACTTTCCCAAGAATGCTCAGATTCTGGGTAGCCCTTCCAATGAATGAGATATTGGATGTCTCTTCTCCTTCTCCTGTAATCTAAAATTTTGTCCACTTTGAATTCTTATTGTTCTTCCACAATGACTGAAGGGAGTGACAGATGGCGAGAGCACAAATCACCAGGGGGAGATTCCTTCATCAAAAGGAAGCAGTGTAAAACTGGGTGTACCTTCATGGAGAGAAGTAACTGCAAACAGTATGCAACTAGGTTGATTTGCTTAATCACCTTGAATGAACCCATAAAATGTGAGTGTAGCTTTCTGCATGGCCTGGTAGAGTCAAAAAACTTAATAGATGGCCAGGCCTTGTACCCTTCTTTATTGGAGATTCTTCTTATTGATAGGTATCTGCAGCCTGTTTATAAGATTGCTTGGCCTGCTCTTGCTGTTGCTTTAAAAGGTTTTGAATGGCTACTTGCTCTTGAAAAAAATCTACTGCCCCTGGAACACATCTGTCATCTCTAGGGTTGAGTGAATTCCATACAATGTTTAAAAGGAAGTCATATTAATTGACCTATGCAGTGCATTGTTGTATGAACATTCTGCAAGTGGGAGTATGAAAGGCCAATTGTCCTGGGCATAGGTGCAATAGCATCTTAAGTACTGTTGCAACAACTTGTTAGTCTTCTCAATCTCACCATTTGTGGCAGGGTAGTGGGCAGAAAATAAACTGACTTGTACATTTAAAAGCTGGAAAAACAGTCTCCAGAATCTGGGAGTGAATTTACGTCTGAAATTAATCTTGACATTATACTTCTGTGATGAAAAACTGGACAGTCTCCTTGGCAGTGGACTGTCCCTTGCAAGGAATAAAGTGAGCCATCTTGGTAAATAAATCCACCACCATCAGTATGGTTGTATAGCTTTGAACTGGAGGCCAGTCAGTGATAAAGGCACAGTATGCTAAGGGTAGGGAGGAGTAGGCAGAGGTTGTAAGAGGCCTGCTGGCTTCTGATGGAGAGACTTGGCCCTTCTGCAGGAGTGGCAAGAGGTTATATAGTCCTTGATGACTGCTAACATCTTAGGCCACCAAAAAGTCTTGCAAGGTTTTGTGCAGCATCTGAAAGACGCTTCCCATGATCTGCTGTCTGGTTATCATGGCAGAACTGCAACACTTCTCTCTGAGTGCTGGCAGGACTATCAATCTGCCCTTGTGACTTAATGCCCCTGCCTCCACCAAAAATGGAGGTGCAGTATCTGGTAGAACCCCCTGAATCTCATCTATCCGGGCCTGCATGAAAAAGTCTGATTGCTGCTGAAGTTTGATCCTGGTGAAAATATTCTGATATGGTTGAATTGCTCCTAGTATTCCATAGATAGTAACTCTGGCACTTCCTGAAATTTTCAGTCATAAAACTGTTTTTTTCTACTGGGGCTTAGTGGAAATGCATGAATTTTGGCTTTCTAGAAAGTGTGTCTGGTAGGAGATTCTTGGCTCCTGAAATATACTGAATGTAAAACTGTGGCAAAATTTATGAAGCTTACAGTTGCCCCCAACTATATGAGAGCACTCACCTTTCCTCAACTCTGAATAATCAGCCTTATAGGAACTGTTAACAAGGTACCTTGATTCACCTGATGCTGAGCTCTGCTTACTGTCTGGGTAGTCCCCCCTGCAAGCTTTGGGAAGGAGGGCTGTGGCCATTTCCCTGAGTCATAATTTCCTGAGCCTGACATCTGTCTCTGGCTTCACTTCTGGGGGTGTGACTCCTCCCTTGTGGGCTGTCACTGAGCAACTTCTCACTATATGCCTTGAGGCACCTCAGTAAAAACAAAACTGTAAATCTCTGCTTCTGTCTCTCTTCTGCTGCTGGAGGTTTTCTGACAGACCCAATCTGCATAGCCTCCTCTCCTCCTTGGTCACCTACTGCAGGCATTAGGGAGGAAAAGTAATCTGGTTAGGCAGAGATGCTTGGAGTCTTCTTTGGCCAAAGGAGCTTTGTATCTCTTCAATGACTATGCAGAGCTGGTAGACTTGATCCAGTACCTGTGGAACTCCCTGCCTGATGAGTTCAATGCTGATCCAGTCATTCAACCCCTGACTAAATTGTGTGATTAATGCTATCTGTTTTCAACCCAGATCAGTTGCAATTAGCTTGAACTCAGCTATGAGTAGTAGCTGTGACTTCCCTTATGTGATCCCCAAAATAGTTCCTGAAGCTGACAATAAAGTTCTGATAGTTATCCATTATAGGGTCATTATTCTCTATAATTGGCAGTGCCCATTGTGCAGCTGATGCTATTAGAAAGCTCAAAACAAAAGAAACTCTTGCCTGGCCACTGGAAATTCCACAGAGTGGAATTTATTTCTGTGCAATATTTGTAGGTTTTTATGACCTACATTGACTTCTACGGGCCAGGGATTCTCTTCTAGAAAATGGTGCAATTTTGAAAAGCCGCCTTCACTCTAAGAACTCCTCATTGAACACATTGTAATTTTTATCTGGTACTGTTAAGGCTCCAGAAAAATATCCACTGGGTAAAAATCCTATTTTTTGCTGTAAAAATTGCAAAGCCTAAGAAACTTTGAACCTGCTTGGTAGTCTTGGGTGCTTGCCAGTCTAGTAGCATTTGCACCTTGTGGGGGTCCATCTGAATGCCCTCTGTGGAAATGCAGTATCCCTGCCTGATATGTTCAGTGACTATCTGGTTGTTCAACCCCTGCCTAGACCGCTTGTTTGTTCCATTCCAGATCTGCTGCTATTAGCTTGAACTCATCTATGTAATCTCTGATTCTTCTACTGCCTTGGTGAGGCTGATGCATCTGATGGGTAACTGTGACTTCCCTTGTGGGATCCCCAAAGTAGTTCCTGAAGCTAACAATAAAGTTCTAAGTTATTCATGATAGGGTCATTATTGTCTATAATTGGCAGCACCAACTTACTGCTGCCATTAGTAGATTCAACATGAAGGAAACTCTTGCTTAGTCCGTTGGAAATTCCACAGGGCACATGCCCATAAATGACTCAGACTGTGCAATAAAAGTCCTATCTTGCCCACCTCTCCAGTGAATCCTGGAAAACATCCATGAGTTCTTTGAATTACTGGTTGTAATTCCTCAGGAACTGGAGTCACGGGCACTGTCTGCTCTGGTGGTGCTGGCATTGCTACATTCAGCATCTGCTGCACCAGCTGGAGTACTATAGCAGTCAAATTCCAAACCTTGTTCTCCATTCTATTCTGCCTTCATAGAACTGCTTCCATTGTTGCTTGGTCAGCTCCCACCCCTGCTTGAGAGTCTGAAGCCATGCCTGATTTCTGAAAAAATCTCTCCAATTTTTTTTTGGTGAGTTGGAGAAATTAATGTTACAGAAGAAGGAACAGGCCCAGTCAAAATACTGTAGTTCTAATCTACTGTTTAATTGAAGTTTCAAGGTTACAAGAATTTCTGTTAGCCTGGTACTTATCCTTGACAGATAAGCTAACAATCCTCAAGGGGGACTGCCCTTCTACGCTTGAACATGCATAATAACTCTAGGCTGCACCCCCTCTTTACACTTGCTTCAGCCCTTGCTTCCCCCACAGAGCCTCAGAATTCCTGCTTGAGGAACAGGTGCTAGGCATTGTCAGGAGGTCCTTTGCACAACTCTAATTTGAAAGCAATTCCACCAAGGTCTGGATTAGAAGGCCCTGCTCATACACACCTTGGTGGCCATCTGATTGGATTTCTGCAATGGTTTTTACACAGAGCTGCACTTAAAAATCATCCAGGAGCTTCAGATGATCCAGAATAATGGCCAATAAAAAATACCCAGATAGTATTTAGTGCACTTTGATATACTAATGTAATATCATTACTCTGTGTATTGCACTGGCTCCCAGTAATATTCCACTTACAACCTATAGCCCCAGAGGGGAAGGGAGGAGAGGGAGGGGAAATCTCTGCAGTTTCCTCTGGTGGCTTCCTCCCTGGAAAATACTAAAAAATTGACCTGTTTTCACTGAAAAGTATGTGAACTGCTTGCTCTTATTAATTGTAGTGTACAGAAGTGATTTAGGACTTCAATTTAAATTTTACTTTTCACTGGCATGCTCTGAAAGAAAAATACATTCTTTCTCTCTTCCCATTTTTAGAAGTCAAGTTTATATTTCCTTTTTTCTTCAGGTATTCACAGGAATATTCACAGCTGAGATGGTGCTTAAACTGATTGCTCTAGATCCTTATGAGTACTTCCAACAAGGCTGGAATATCTTTGACAGCATTATTGTTACTCTCAGCTTAGTTGAACTTGGTCTTGCCAATGTTCAAGGTCTGTCTGTACTACGATCCTTCCGTCTGGTAGGTGACCTATTCTGCAGACCCATTACAAGATTTCTCTAGCTTTGTTATTTGACACCACACCACTGAGGGCAAAAGCCCTTCATGGTATGGGACCATAAGAGAGACTGTCTCTCCTTGCTTACATCAGCTGGTCCCATTAGATCTGGCAGACAAGGCAGGTTGTGGCCATCTTTGGCCAAGGTCATTTATTTGATGGATAAAATATGAAATGTGCCTTCCCTGCTGTGACATTGCCTTATGGAACATTCTTCTCTCTATCCCTTCTGATATTCCAAAAAGCCCTCGAATCTTGCCTATGTTGTCGGATCTGAGGTTCCCAGGCAACTGGGGACCTGCTCAGATGGCTTCATTGTTGAGATGGCCATTTTTATCCTCCCTTTCCTGTGGTTTGTATTTTGGCTTTTATGACATTAATTAATAAGGTTTTTATATTCTCTATTTTATGTTTTTGTTATTATTTATTGTTCTTATTGATTCTTGTTTGCAGTGAAGTGAGATAGGTGGTTATATAAATTTGATTGATGATAAAATAAAATTTTTTCCCTTATCAAGCTAAATGAAGTAGGTTTGAAGTAGTAAAAAATTTGTTTGCTGCAAATTGGGAAGTGATATCTTGAGATCCCCTCAAACAGGGCAGGGAATTGATTGCAAATTAAACTGTTGTGTAAAAACTGGACAATGCTATAATCAGTTTCACACCCAGTGGTTCCTTGATTATTGTCCCTCAGTTTGCAGTTTGCATTACTCTAGCTGCATGACTGCTGTTCCTGCCACTGCAGTAATAATGTCTTACCAACAATTCTCAAAGTGTGGTCTGGGGACCTCTGGGAATCCCCAAGATCTTTTCAATGAGTTATTTTAATATTTTAAAATTTCTCAGTTTTAAATTCTAATAAGTAAATATAAATAGGTATAACCCATATAAACCAAAGCTTTTTGGAGGTGTTAATCACTTTTAAGAATGAAAGGCAGTCTGAGATCAAAATGTCTGAGAATCACTGGCTTAGTATATTCTAACATTGCCATACAGATTTAGCCTTTTAAATTTCTTGATTACACTTTGATAAAAAAAAGTATTTGTGAAGCCAGCAGAATGGACATATGCATAAATACATATACAAAAATGTGCTACCCAAATACACATGCATCATGTTCTTCTAATTCTCTCTTTCTTTCTAGCAATCCATTTTCACTGCAATTCTGTAATTCTGCTGTCATTTGAGCAAATGTATCTTCCAGCTATTCTCAGTCAGCTTTTCAAGATGCAGTGATTTGGGAGGGATGTTTCTCCATGGAAACTGATCTAGAAAGCTTATGAAGATTGCATGTAACTCACAGATGGCCCTTCCATTTTATATAGAGAAACAAGGAAATATAGCAAAAAGCTGTAGTGGAAACAATTCAGATCTAAAATGCAAGCAGAAGCCTGTGATTTCAGAATATCAGATAGAACTTTAATGATCTAGAAATGCCTATATTATTGTGACTAAAAACTGAATTCTATAAATTAGTCATGATTCCTCTTTGTTTTTCAGATGAGAGTTTTCAAGCTTGCCAAATCTTGGCCAACCCTCAACATGCTAATCAAGATCATTGGTAACTCAGTAGGTGCCTTGGGAAACCTCACACTCGTGCTGGCCATCATAGTTTTCATCTTTGCTGTGGTGGGCATGCAGCTTTTTGGAAAGAGCTACAAGGAATGTGTCTGTAAAATTTCCAGCGACTGTGAGCTGCCACGCTGGCACATGCATGACTTCTTTCATTCCTTTCTTATTGTGTTTCGCATCCTCTGTGGAGAATGGATTGAAACCATGTGGGATTGCATGGAAGTGGCTGGACAACCTATGTGCCTTATTGTTTTTCTGATGGTCATGGTCATCGGGAATCTAGTGGTGAGTAACAGGAATGCAAGAATGAGGATGTACAGTAAAGCAGGGGTAATGAACTCTTTTGATTTTTTATTTTGAAGGTCAGAGAAGTATTTGACTTGTTCAGTTGCGCAGTCGTATCCGACTCTTTGCGACCCCATGGACTGCATTACGCCAGGCCCCCCTGTCTTGGGGAGGAGGCCCCACTGCCTCCCAGAGTCTTCCCAAGCTCACACCCATCACACTGACTATGCTATCTATCCATCTCATCAAAGTATTTGACAGAGATTCACTAATGTCATCTGAAGGGGTTCAGTCGTATGTGGGTGTGCGCACGCGTGTGTCTGTTGGAATGTTATTTAAAGGCAGAAAGGTTTGCCTTACCATGCTGATTTTGTCTCTACATTTCTTACTTTAGAAAAGACATAATAATATTGATGAAAATTAGTCATTTGCTACTTAATTTCAGCAGTATACTATCTTGATGGAATCTTAAAGAAACTGCAAAAATACACAAGTTGCCAACTGCTGCACCTCTTCTAAAAACTGACCAGATCCAATTTTTTTTTCAGTTTTGGATGGAAAACACAGTGGTTTTTTTTAATGTTTTTTGATATTATATACAAAAAAGCAAGCAAAAGAATATGAACACTATTGACTTCATTGGTTAAAATATTTTTTATTTTAATAAATATTTAAAAACACAATAAAAAGAAAAATATAAATTAAAAAGAAATAGTTAAGATCAAATAAAAATTTCAAAGTAATGTGTTTCTGATGCCTTAAACACTTCATCAAACTGGCTTTAATATTACAATAAGGAAGTATTCTGTATTGATAGAGAATTTCAAGATTAAGCAAATATGCAGTAATTAGCTACAATATGCAGTATAATATGAATCATAGTAAAGCCTTATGTTAAACTTTGGATGTGATACAAGCTCATATAGAAACTAAACTTTGGATGTGATACAAGCTCATATGTATGATTATAATCTATATAATCCATAAGTTTATAATATAAAGTTTTAATATAAATTGGATGGTTTCCAACTTAAATTCTGGATCAAATTTGTTTTTCAAATATGAGGCCATTTTTATATTATTGTATATCCCACTAACCTAACTCATACTTCTGACATTAAAACAGAAGTGTTAAATTTGAAAATAACTTAGTCAAATATGTATGCAAGGAATTAAAAGAAATTCCACTAGTCTGCCTCATGGCCTTTCCATCTAACTAATTTCCATCAGGAAAACAAAGATATATTTTAGCTTAATGGTCCAGGTGTTTCTATTTGGAAAGTTTGCCATATATCTACCAAGAAAATACTGTACTGTTCTTTTTAGTTGGTATTCATGAACTCAGATTATACGACTGACTGATTTTCCATTTGAAACTAATACTGGAGCTGATACTTGATAAATTTCTAGCACAAATTAAGTCCTCTTCACCTGCCTCTTTCCTCCCTCAGCAGGCAGTTTCTGGGTCAAGTAAGCATATTTACTTGGGATTCTCATTATCTACTCAGCAGTTAATTTTAGACTCTGGAATTTGTGGATTAGACTCAGGAGTTAGTGACAAGACTAACTTCAAAATATGATAAGCCAGCCCAGTTGTGTTAGAGAGCTTTTCTTGCATAGACTGTTGAGTGATGCTATAGATTGTGTCCCAAATCCAGCCTTAGTGGCATCACTTAATCTACACTGAGCCCTTACATTACACTATGAAAAAAGGTAAAAGTTTCCTCTTTCAGTTGTTTCAGACTCTATGGGGCAGCGCTCATTTCATAGCTGAAGAGTCAGCACTGTCTGAAGATTCCTCTGCAGTCATGTGGCCAGTAGGACTACTCTGAGGCTCACAGATCACTGTTACCTTCCCACCAAATTAGGTGGCTCCTATTTATCTACTTGCATTTTGCATGCTTTTGAACTCCTAGGTTGGCAGGACCTGGAACAAATAATAGGAACTCACCCCATTATGCAGCATCTTGGATCTCGAGCTCAGGACACCAACCTTCCGGCCAATAAGCCCAGCATCTTAATTGCTAGGCCGCTGCACCCCACCCCCTTGACATTACACAATACTACACCTTGAATGTTTATTTTACTTATAAGACATATTCTGGTCTGCTCTTCAGTTCTGAAGCAGAGGTTTGAACTAAATATGAAGTTCGTCTCTTATTCTGTTTGCAGTGGGATGTAATATCTCAAAAGGCATAAAATCTTCGCTCATGTTCTTTTTCTGTCTGTTGCTTATGGGGACAGAGAAGACTAAAACATAATACTATAATGTCATATGATTTGATACATTGGAAAGAGGGAGAGATAAAAACTTATGTCCTTTGTTTAAAGAATCAGATGTATAGTACAGGTATTCTTCGACTTACAACTGTAATTAAGTCTGGAATTACAGTTGTAAGTCATGGCAGTCATTAAGTGGGTCACCATATGACCACGCACAATTTTATGATCTATTTTGATGGCAGTTATTAAGCAAATGCCATGGTCATTAAGTGAACATCATCATTAAAAGTTTTCTTCAATGAATGTTTTTTGTCAGGACCTAGATGTAAAAGCCAGAAAAAATCATAAAATGCTACAAATTGCAGTCATATGATCATGAGACACTGCAAATGGCCATAAACATGAGCCAGTTATCAAGTGCTCAAATATGATCATGTGAATGTGGGGGGAGGGGCACATTGGAACTCTAGAACCAGTCTGTAAATTTGGAGAGGTCTCTCATAACTCTGAGTGGTCATTAAGTGAGGATACCTATATATTGGCTAAGATCCTGCATTGCCTCTCAGTTTGCAAAAAGAAGAGGTGATTTTTGCCAAATTCTCAATCTACCTTTCATATTCAAAAAACATTCCTTGAGTAACGTGATGCTGGTGAATAGTGCTTTGCTTTGTCACATGATAGCTTTTTACTTAGCTTTAATGTAAAGGATCTCAAAAAATAAGGAGAATGATAGGCAACTATATAAGAAGCATTGATAAATAAACAAAAAGCGATGCCCCTAATAATAATCTCTACCCAAATTAAGTTTTTGCTGCAGATATTTGCTACTCTATTGGCCACAAATTGCTGTTGGGAAAGATTATTTGGACTCCTCATTAATCTTTATCACTCTTATATTTGGTGATGCATAAAACAGCTCCTGATAAGATTGGAAAAAGGAGTGAAGAAGATTCAAAGCAAATTCCCAGAATTGTAGATTTAGCAGCAGTTATGAAGTGTGTACACTATGAACTGAGAATAAGAAGCATCGTTTGGAAAAAAAAATCTGTGATTGTATGTACTCACTGAAGAAACAGAAAGGGCTGTTGTTGTTCAGTTGCACAGTTGTGTCCAACTCTTCGCGACCCCATGGACTGCATTACGCCAGGCCTCCCTATCTTGCACTGCCTCCTGGAGTCTTCCCACGCCCCACCCATCACACCGGCTCTGCTATCTATCCATTTCATCCTCTGCCG
>JANHZU010005609.1:81310-100179 GCA_032468055.1 Acrochordus granulatus | reverse complement strand
GATAGATAGCATAGTCAGTGTGATGGGTGTGAGCTTGGGAAGACTCTGGGAGGCAGTACAAGACAGGGGGGCCTGGCATAATGCAGTCCATGGGGTCGCGAAGAGTCGACTGCATGATTGAACAACAACAATATTGTATAAAGGCCACTTTCCTTCCCCATTAGGAAAGAGGGAGATAATAACTCCAAGAGAAGATTCATACTACATCTGTGCTTTGTCACAAAGACTAAAGTCACTAGAGGGAACAGATTGCTAATGACAACATGAAATGATGATTTTTCCAGATACACATTTATTTATCTGATCAGTGAGAAAAGTCAAATGCTGGAAAATTGTATATTGTAAGAGTCTCAGATTCTGTAAACAGTGGAGACAAGGCTACAATGAAGGAGGTAATAAGAATAAACAAGAGAGTGTTAAGTATTGAAGCAATAACATGAATCCTTGAGCAAAATGGAAATGGCAAAGAAAAATAATTATTTTCTCTGACAGAAATGAAAAGAATCATGTTTTTTGGATGCCAAATTACAATAGTAACTTCTTAGGAGACCCACTCATGTCTGCTATTATCTGCAGAACAGGTTTGCATTATCAACTCCCAGCCAAGATTTTATTTTTATTTATTTATATCCCACCTTTGTTATTTTTATAAACAACTCATGACAGTGAACATATTTAACATATCTTCCTCCTCCTTTTTTCCCCACAACAGTAAACCTGTGAGATGAGTTGAGAGGAAATGACTGGCCCACGATCACCCAGCTAGCTTCATGGCTAGGGCAGGGTTAGAACTTATGACCTCCCAGATGATAGCCTCTTACCTTACCACTAGACCAAACTAGCTTTCCTGATCAAACTGGCTGTCCAAAAGTGTCTTTGAAGTATACAGGTGTATGCAATTAGCTGTTCACATACAACTATTCAAGCCCAAACAGTGCCAGTACAGATTGGTATCAACAATAAAAACACAATAATTAACCTGTTTTGAAAATGGGTATGTAGTACTTCAGAGGCTGATGTGACAAATCTCTTTCTCAGCATAGTTTTACTCTAGTGCTTTTTGAAGGAATGGGGAATCCACATTTAATTCCTGAAAAAGAGAAATGCTGAGAATCAGGATAGCTATGGTCAATTTGTGGTAAGGAAAACACTTTCTGCACAGGCATGGAATTCTGTTAATATTTTATAGCCTGGCTAACACTTTCTTTTTATGATTCAGAGACAATCCCCAACCAACTCACCTTTTCGATCATATGTGTTTCTCCTTCTTTCTCTGACTTGCTTGATGATTGTTCTTACAGTAGAGTGGCAAGAGAGATAAGCAGAATTTTGAATGTTCAGATGCTTTGCATTGCTGCTAGACTCTTTCCCCCAGCTGGTAGCAAGGTAGGAGCTACCATCTTTCTCTTTTTTAATGGTGAAGGAAAGTGGGTCTGACTTTGTACAATATACATTTTTTTGATTTGGAAAAGCTTCCAGTCTTACTTGGCTGCCAATATAAAAGTGCATTTAAAATGTAAGATAGATGTACAGAAGAGAATCTCTTACAACTAAAAGTGAAATCTATCTTCATTGTGAATGTGATTGAAGGCTTTTGGGCTTTAGATTCCCATAAAATACAATTAATTCTTGATCACAACTATGTTTGTGAAATTTTCAAGGATATCTGTCTGTTTTTTATGAGAAAGAGAGTAATAAACCAGAAAAACAGTTAACCCAGTAAGTTGAGATAAGTGCATCTGTAGATGTGTAATCTTTTTAGTAAACATTTTCTTCCCATCCTTTTGCATATATTCCCATACATACTCTTGAAGCCAATGAATACACAAGTAAATTTACATATCACACATGGATGTTGGGGTTTTTTTGCTAATTTGTTGGTGGTAACTTTTTTAAAAAATCTATATATTTAGTTTGATCTCACAAATAGACCTATCTGAAACTGAGGTACTTCAGTTACTTTTGAACTACAAAGTGATCCCTTGGCCAGTTATGTTGGGAGTACTAGGAATTGAAGTTTAACAAAATATGGAAAACTGTAAGTTCCCCAGTCTCCATCCTATTTTCTAACCGTAATGTAGTTTATTTAAATTTGATTGTGGCTTTTCAAATAGATAGCTGATTCTTTATTTTTATAAAGCTAAAGGACTAATGATAGAATGGAGAAATGCTATTGTTATCTATAGAGATACTATATTTTATTCAAAGTTCTTTACTGAGTAATTCTTGTTCTGAATGTTAACATCTGTGGTTGAGATATATTGAAATATTCTGTTGTTATACCAGCTACACCTTTCATAATGGTCTCTCCAGTTGACCTAACCACTTTCATTGGTCTGAGATGTAATATACTGGGCCAATATGCTGCTAGGCTCAACTTGTCAGGCTCTAAAAACCAAGACATGTTGAGATTTTCTAAGAAGCTACCTTTATTGTTCCTTACTTATAGACAGAAATCTTGCCAAAACTTAAAGCATACTACTTGCACCATAAAACATATACACTAAGAACTATTAGGGAGGAGCTGTCTTCACCCTCTTTCGTCCATGCAGACAATTTGAACATGCTTTTCTGCAATGCACTCCCTCCTTCCCTCTTGGGAATCCAGACACCTGGGATAATGGGTGATGCTGAATTAGGAAATATAATTAATATTTTCAGGACTTTGGTAATACAAGGACCATACTTCAAAAAGATTGATAATGCTAGGATTCAACATTAATTAAATAGGTGCTTCAAGCTTTACCTCTTAAAATGTCTATATGCTCCCAAAATCGAGAGTAGGTTTAGGACCTGACTACTTAGGAGGGCTCAGGATAACAATAATATTGATACCGGTGGATGTTGTGAGTTACACTTCTTGCACCTCTTTCTTGGGCCTAATAAAAGGCTTCTGTTTGAAATAGCTGATATGAAACTGTCTTGCTCTCTCTGTTACACATAAAGATAATTTAGTGTCACTATTAAGCACCATTTTACTTAGCCTTTTCATTAAATACTTTCTTCTGTTTTACTAAATAAAATGCTTGTCTGTTTTCAGGATCTTGACTTCAAATAAACACAAAGATACTACAGGATATGGATGTCAATGTTTCATTGTACAAAATGTAGAAGAGAATCCTTTGCACACACATGTAAAGTATAAGCCGGCTGTCAGATATAAAAGCCCTCCCAACACCTTGAGCAAAAATTCTTGTCGTGGGAATTTTAGGAGACACAAAGTTGAGGAAAGTTGCTGTACAGTTAATATTGATCCCTGTTTTCAGTGCCATTGTTCAGAATAAGTGATGATAAAGAAAGCAGAGTCATTTGCATTTATAGATTACCTTTTCCTGAGTTACTAAGTATCTCTGATCAGTTTCCTGCACATGTAGGCATTGGTGCCTGAAATTTAGGAAATAGGACATTCAGATCACAGATTCCAGCACATTTTAAAGCCTTAGCATTCTCCTCACTTAGAAATAAAGCTCAGCTTAGGAACCTATTTCCTGATGTCAATACTCAGAAGCAGAACACCAAAATCCCAAATCTAAAGAGAAGCTAAGGCTTTTAAGAAGCACACTGCCACTATTTCAGCTGGCAGCCAAAGATTTCCCTTATGGTGATACCTTATGGGAATAGGACTATATTAAAGTGGCATATTCTAGGCACACCAGCCATATTTGTCTCAAATAATAAATACATATACAGTTATTTATAATTTATCCTACATATATTGTCCTCAATTTTAAACATTTATTCTTGAATATAAGTATCAATTATAGATTTGATCTGTATAATTAAAGTGAAACGTTTCCTTTTTAAAAAAATAGAGTTTTTAAATAGAGTTTAAAAAAGAGTTTATTATAATATAAAATAAAAGTAGAAACCAAGATCAGAAAAGAAAGGGAAAAGGAGAAGAGATAGAAAGTATGCAAAGGTATAGAAAGAAAGAAAAAGCAGTGACTTGTCTTTTATCAGTGTAACTTTACAAAATAAACTTACAACTTCAGCTTTTTGCTTACATTTCTAGTAAAGTTAATCTAGTCATCAGAACCTAAAATCAAGTTTCATTTTCTTCTGTTTTGAGCATAAAGTTCAGAAGTGGTTTCAAGTGGAAACAAAACTGGATAAATTATTTCCATAAGTTAAAACAGTTAGCTTTGCCATCTCTGCCAAGTGCATCATCTCTCCCATCCATTCTTCCACTGTGGGAACTGCTAGGTCTGAAGTGAATTTTTTTCCAACATTCTATCATTTGCCCTGATAACTGTATTTATTGTAAATTGAAAATGCCAGGTTCGGTAAGCATATAATTTCATACAGACTAAGAATCAACTAAAGAAGAGATAGATATCTGGCAGAATTGTAGATAAATCTATAAAAAAGTACGAAGTAGCTGCATTTTTAATGAACTAGAGCCATCACAATATTTGTAGTTTTATTTATGCTTGCCAAAATGTATTTTCCTTCCTCCCTCCCTACCTCCCTCCTCTTAAAAGATGTTTGTTTTATTTATATGATTTTTATCCGGCCATAATTTTATCACTTTATTACACGCTGATTACAATGTCTTATAAGCACAATGACAGAATTAAAACAACATGCAGGCAAATTGTAAAAGAAAAATAGTAAGAACAAGAGGAGATTCGGACTGTATTGTAATTGCGAGGCTCTTTGAAAAAGTTCCTTTTTTAATAACTCCCAAACATTCTAGGGAGGATGCCAGGCTGATTTCAGCGAGGAGACCATTCCATAGCTTCAGTGCTGCTACGGAGAAGCAACCCCTGTATCACATCACACATTTGGTGCATCTGATTGGAGGACATAGTCCTGTAGGTATCCACATCTCAAGCTATATAGGGCTTTACAGTATAAGTTAACACATAGCACTTAAAATTGTACTTGGAACAGAACTGATACACAGTGCAGACCTCACAATATAAGTACAATTGTTCCCAAGTCAGGACTAGCTAAGATATAGACCACCATGGACTAATTATAATTTCCAAGTGGTCTTTAGAAGCAGTAAAATGTGTTGTAGTAGTCTAGGTGATGAGAGTATGTTGTTAGGTCCTCCCATAACAGGTAAGGATGCAATTGGTACAACAGTAGAAGCTGGACAAAGCTCCTATAGCCTCCGTCTATTGTTGAAGCAGAGGATACTACTTCAGAGGACCTCTAAACCACAAACCTGCTTCTGAATGGATAGTACCTGTTCATCTTGAGATTACACAGGTATGAAGGAGAACCCAATATACAAACAGCAATTCCATCTTATTTGCATGCAGTTTGAGCCTGTTCTCTCCCAGACCCTCATGGGCTCCAAGCATCAGGAGAGAATATAAACTGCATCTCCCCACAGTCCAGCCTAGCGCTGTATAGTTATAGACCCAATGACATCAATATATGATCATAATGGAGCCTGCCAATTACAGTTGTATGTTGTAATTGTTGTAAAATGGGTAGGTCATATGGCCAACCCAATTTTACAACTTTTTTTGTGGTGGTCAAAAAATGAATCAACATGATTGTTAAGCGAACACTGAGGTCATTAAGTGAACCAATGGTTTGATATGAGCATAGTTTTGCCAAAAACCAGAAGTGAGTGTCATTTTTTGCAAAACTATTGTAAAACATGATCATATGAATTTGTCGGCATATAAATTTAACAAATAAGATAGCGGGATGCTGCAAATGACAGCAAATGCAGCCGTGTTGCCAAGTTTCCAAAGTTCAGTTACATGACTACAGAGGGAGTGTGACTGTCAGAACTTCAAATCTGGGTTATACGTTTCCTTTTTCAGGTTGGTCAGAACTTTGAACAGTTGCTAAGCCAGAGATTGTAAGTTGAGGACTATGTACAATCTCAAAAGCCATTGAGAGATCCAAAAGGACAAAGTGAGATGTACCATCTCTATTCTGTTCCCAACACAGATCAGATCTTCCAGGAGAGCTCAGGTCCATATTCAGAACTTGAATCCAGACTGAAAAGATTCCAGATAACCTGATGCTTCTGGTGAGCGCCATAGTGAGCTGATGTCTTGCTGGCAATGAAACTGCATTTACAAGGAAAATCATGGCTAGATGCTGGATACAGACCAGCAAAATCTCATGAGAGAGCTAAGTGAGATTATCTCTGTGACTCCAGACAGCCATTCCTCATGTATAGACCACAGGAACTGCTGTTTTGTGGTCTGCTTACGAGTTGAATGACTGGGAGTTGACGGATACCATCAAGCTCAAACAAGCCTCATTTGTACCCTTATAAGCTAAATAATCATTTTTTGGATTTTTTTTTATTGAACTGGAATATTAAGACCTTTGGATTGCAAGATTTTACCATATTAATTGGGTGAGTCATGTTCTCCTTGGAGAAAGGTATTTTAAAAATGATATTAAAAGCTCTAGAAAATATTATTTTTTGAATTAAACAGCAAAAGGATGCCTAGAATATGGATTTGGAAAAATCAACAATGATTAAGGGTGCATATGGACTTGAAATTGTAGTTTTGAATTAATTCGAAGAATTCTTCCCGTGGGAAATGGTGATTTCCATTTTTTTAGGAGGAAACATAATAAGGGGACTTTGAAGGTTTGATACTTGAGGGAGCTAGAGGATAATAAATCAGTTTTGTTAACAAAAAATAAAGAATGGAGAAAAAAAATCTTATTTTTTAATATTGCTCTTAAAAATTATTTGATAAGATAGTGTATCAATGCAGAACACCCAGATGCAGCAGATAAATTTGAAATTAATTTTAATTACAAACAATGAGAAGGATATGGAGAAATATGTAATGGATACACATACAATGAAACCGATGGATATTTCACTACCTCAATGAGATGTACAATAGTTCCTCTAGGATGCTTTGTAGCCGATTCATCACTCCTGTCTCAACAACCTTCTCCCAAAAGAAGTTGGAGACCAGATGATAATTATCCAGGATCACAGAATCAAGAGACAGCTTCTTAAGCAAGGGAAATGCCATGGTTTGACTGATTTAGATTTACCTGCAGAGAAGTTGCAGGATCTGAATATGCTCACATTCCTATTGCTCAGAAATTCTGTTACGTAATTTTTCACATATGTCTAGCAGTAGCATGTTGTTCTGAATCTGTTTGAAATTGTGGAAAAATATTGCCAGAGTTTTCTATTTCTGAAATTATTAAATAAAAAATGTGTGAGTAAAGAGTTCATTAAAACATTCTCAATCCATTTTTTATTACCCAGCTATATCTTAGCAGAAAAATAGCCAATTGTGTACTTTATAATATCAATTGTAATATCAGTTGTTGATGAAAGACAGGAATTATTGCTACTGCTAAACATACGTGATAAAATGTTTGAGGAGCGGGAAACTATTCCCTGTCATCTTAGGCCTCTCTGACTCTGTCCCATTTTGTTTTTCCTACCCTACTCTGTGTGAACAATTTGAACTTCTGAGTAATGTATAATTAAATACATAAACAATTTCTGCAAATTTAATTTATTAATTTTACATCATGAATTTTTATAGTACATGGTTTGGTTCATTTCTTCTAATGCATATTCTTACATTATGCTGTGAACATATTTCCATTCTTTGCTAACAGTGAAGTAATTCCAGCGTTATTATAGATCACTTTTTGAGAAACTACCACACAAAGAAACCATTGTGACTCTCCTGTTAAATATGTTACTACTATCACAAGGCTTAGTAAACCAATGGTAATATACTAGAAAGCATATTAAATACTGTAGCATGTGTAAAATTAGATTCATTCCCCCCTTCCCATGTATCATGTTTAGGTTGATTATGATTTTCTGTATGTTTCAGTATTTGTTGTTGTTCAGTTGCTCAGTCAACAGTTACTCTTCATGACCCCATGGACCACAGCATGCCAAGCTTCCCTGTCCTCCTCTGCCTCCTGGAGTCCACCCAAACCCACAGCCATCGTGCCAACAATGTTACCTGACCATTTCATCCTTTGCCGTCCCCTTCTCTTTTTGCCTTCGATTTTTCCCAGCATCATCGTCTTTTCCAATGAGTCCTCTCTTTTTCTGTATGTTTCAGTTTTTCAGGTTTTAAAAAAATTTATTCCAGCAATTGGATCACCATTATCCAGAAATCTGAGGCACTGGCAACCACTATCAATCCATATAACTGGCAGGAATCAACACAGGATTATGTAGTCTATAAATGGCTTTTGTACTAAGAATTGATGTGTTGTAGGAAAAATGGGATATGTGCAGTCTGTCTATGGAAACTGACATATTTAAAAGGATGACATTATTAAGCTAGAGATCTTTCTATGTAAGGGGCAATTCTAAATCAAGTTTCAGCTCACAAATCAATAACCACTGTTGCCAAAACTCATCTTGTATCATTGTAGATAATCTATGCCTGGATCAACATGTTTGTTTATTTATATCCCACCTTTATCACCTTTATTATTTTTACAAAGAATTCAATGTGGTGAACGTATGCAGAACATCTTTCTCTTCCTATTTTCCCCACAACAACAATCCTGTGAGGTGGGTTGGACTGAGAGATAGTGACTGGCTCAAGATCACCCAGCTAGCTTTCATGGTTAAGGCAAGACTTGAACTCAGAGTCTCCCACTTTTTAGCCTGGTGCCTTAACCACTAGACCAAACTGGTTAGGGGTTTAAATTGTTAGGGGTAGGTATTAAAGTGAGTTTCAAAATGGAATTTTAGCTAGAATCAGTTCAAGTTACAACTATTTTATTTAATAATGTAATTTTAAAAATGTTTAAATCAACCTAACCACTTCCTTAAAAGGATTTAGGGAGAAAACTTGTAATATTCCTATAGTTACTTAAGTATTACATTCATGTGTATATGTCACGGAAATTCACTAGATTGTCTTTTGACTAGTAAATCTGTCTCAACCTAAATTACTTCACAGAGATATTGTTTGTGAAGAAAAATAGGAAGGATCCTGGTATGTGCTGAATAGGTGGAATGAAAAGTGGGATATATATGTGGAAGGTGAGATATAAATAATTCTTATGCTTTATACTTATTCCAAGAGCTCATTTTTTGTTAAGCCATATAGATTTGTTTTGTTTTGGCTTATATATTATATGAGCCCAGACACTGTAATTTATAGTGCATTCTTAGTGCATTGTATGAACTCAACCACTAGTTCGTTCAACAAATCACAATTTAAATAAATGTTTGTTTTATTTTGAAATCCAGCCAGGAAACACATATACAAATACATAATATGCTGCAAATGTTTCTACCTATTATTATCTTTCCTTTAGATTAATAGGTAGTTGAATAATCCAATTGGATACTTTTCCATATTTTATTTTGCAAATTCCCAAAGTTTTGATTTGATTCTTAAATCATAAAGGCTGAGAAGCTTTGAAGTTACCATTATTTCGTATTTTATGGAAAAGATTGGAAAGCACATGGCAAGAAGATATAGACTTCAGAGTTGGAAGCGGTAGGCCAAATTTTCTGTATAGTGCTCATCAGATGTGTTTTATCTCATAATTACATTGGTGTGGTTAGGGCTGTGATGGCTGTAAGACAGCAAAAGTGATACTTCAATTAATCTAGAGTACCCATTTGGAAATAGGTTGGCCTACTGTAACCCATGTTCTGAACTGGGATAAACTTTGACTTAACCACTCATATATATAAGCCAAGACAGATGTTTGAGGGAATCAAGCTCAACTGTGCTAATTATAACTTTTGTTGTTTGTCACAGCCAACAGTAAGCTAACTAAGTAAACAACAAATATTTTGAAATGTAGTAGAAAAAGAAGTTTGAAATAAATATAAATTACTTTTGTAGGATTTATAAAAGATGAAATAAAATGTGGGCTGTGAAGTAACATGTAGCAAATCTACTTTAAAATGATTCACAATTGCTTTGGCTAATTTAAATTGATTTCATGTTTTAACCAGGAACAATTCTGCACTATAGCCTGTTTCTCTCTGAAGTTCTCCTGGCTGTTTTTTAAGCCAATTTCAGAAAGTCCAGTTCAGATCATAGTAGGTTTGCAACGGGGTGGACTGGCCTCTTTTTGGATTATTGTCACTTCAAGACCTCATTCTTATGCCCATGTTTTTTGTGGTTTTGTGTTGGCCAATCTATCAGTGCTTTCCTTTACCACAATTCCCAAGCTGTATGCTGCAGCGACTGAGAATAAAACTTTAAATGAATTTATTGCAGCATATAATTTGTGAATGATTGGGCTATTGTGAGCAGATTATGTTTGGGGACCTCTTCTTTCCCACCTCACTTCGTCCCTGTGCCCTTCCTCCCTTCCCAGATGTTTGGACATGCAAACACATGCCTTCACCCCACCCCACCATTTCCAAATCTTTGATACTTCATGTTTATCTTGTAATACTTGATGCAAAAAGACATCTCCATGGGGGTCTTAGAAGGCTTATTAGTTTTCTTCACACACACTTTTTATTCATCATGTTCTAAAACTAACTAGACTACAGGGGTTAGATTTTGAAGAAAAGTGGCAGGTGGTTGATAGTTCAAACTCTTACTTTTATCCCCCTGATTCTTCACATATATATACTTCACAGTTAATTTTGTGCTCATCCTTATACGGTACTGTATTTCTTGAATAAGATAATTCACAGTAGCATATTTATGCCATGGACCCATAATATTGTCTTTGCCTCATCTGTAGTCCATGGCTTTAAATTGCTGAAGCAGTTTAACGTTAATCAGTAAGTTTACTTATTTTAATCTTTGGTCAGCATAAATATATAATCAGAATATATAAATCTGAAATCTTATCCCTTCTGTAGTCACCTTCTCAGTTCTTTGTGTACTAACTTACTTAAAATAATCCCAAGCTCTGGCCCTAATATAATAATAATTATTAATCAAATTAAATAAGTGCCTAATCAAGTTAAAATAATAGCTATACATTACTTTAAAAAGCCTTCAACTTTATTTCATTTATTTTTTTAAATTTATATGCCATCCGTCTGTCAAATGACTTAGCTACAATAGTTCAAAATGTGCACATGCACACACACATACATAAACACATTTCTACCCCAATTAACACTGGCTATCATTTCCAATTTTATCTTATACTCTGTTATACTGAATTTGGCTATATTGTAAAAAATAAAATAATAATTGCCTAAAAGTAATAATGGTTTGTACAGCCTGGTAACCTGACAAACAGTGAATGTGTGTGTATTACAAATATCTCTAAAATAGATACAATGGAAAAGAATATGTTCAATATTTCAACTTTGCCATCACCAAAAATACAGTGGAAGTCTATGAAACAATCTTTTTATATCTTCTTTCTCATATAGCCAAGGTTTTGGGTTCTCAAACAATGATCAGATAATGCCAGTTCATAAAACCTTGATTTTTTCCTCTTTTGTTTATAATGTAATTAAAACAGAAAGTATCAGGATGCTTTTAGCAATGTAAGGCTTATTAATTCAAGCAGCAGTCAGCAAAGTCATTTAAATAACCAGCTTTGCTGGTTTCTCCCACTCCTATTCCTTCCTTCTTACAACTTCAGCAGTAAATGATACACATGCATTTAAAAGCAATAACATGATCTATTGAGTGCCTGCACAAGCATTTCTTAGCATGCTATCCCCTTTCCTGCATTGTAAAGCTTTTTCTAAATTCCAAATGTTTAAATTCTTGGATATGTATAATTAGTTTGCAAATGCTCTTTTTTATTAGAATTAAACAAGAGCATTAATTCTTTTAACAATCTCACAGGCTAGCATTGCTTCTTCAGTCTTCAGCCTGAGGCCATCTTTGCCAAGTAGCCACTTCCAGGCCACAGTGTTCCCTATCTCCATTCTTCAAAGATCTTCCCAAATTTAGGAAAGTTTTAGTGGTCTTATCCCATGTCACTTTGGAACAAACAAATCATCAAAAGCAAAAGCCATCTAACATCCATCCTGGTTCATTCGTTATCTATTTTCAAATTTAACACCAAACTAACTCTTCTTCCTGCCAGCACATTAGCCCTGTTTACACATGCCTTCCATGTAAGTGTAATTGCTTATCTTTTTAAGCAATTTAAGCAATTGAATACTTTAAGCCAATATCAAAAGTCCCAATATATTTATCAAAATATAAGAACAAAATGCATGTCAAGACAGAATAAAGATATTTCTTCTTTCTGTCACAAGTATTGAAATGCTGGTAGAATTGCATTGTTTCTAGCACTTTCCCATATTTTAATTGGAAAATCAGGTTCTTTAATTCTGATTTTAATAAACTGTTTACTGTAATGAATAAAACATACAGTTTTTATTGGACCCATCTGAGGAAAAATCTGATTTGGCCCTGTCTCTTTAATGTTAGTCTCCTCTGAAATAATCTTGGGCTACATCTGTACTCTAAGGGTGATAAAAACATAAAATAATGTCCAATATAGTGCTACAAGATAATCTCTTGTCTTCAGAAGGGACTATGTGAATTACTGGATCTTTGTAGAATTCAGTGAATGTCCCCCTTTCACATGGGTCATTGTTATTTCCTTTATAATGAACCTTTTGGGCTTGATTATGACAGTATCCATTTTCTTCACACACACACACACACACAAACCCCGTTCTCAGATATTCAGGACATGCTGAACAATTAGTTTCCCACCATTGATTCAGCATAAGTATGAGGGTGAACACTTTGGACAGGTTTGCTCCTGCTTCCTGAGACGAACCCAAGGTTTCATTTGCTATTCTCTTGCTCTCCTCAGAAGCCGTTGTCAGATGGAACAGATTCATCCATATGCAGCACAGTGGATTACAAGCCTCCAGATCCTTTGGAGGAAAAAGCAGAAATCGAAGAGAATGTGGAGAATGATGATCCAGAGGAATGCTTCACTGAAGGTATCATGATCAGAAAACAAGCTCCATGTATTCTGCTCTCCATTTCAGCACATGTGAAAAAAGAATGCTCCAATATTACATAATGCTTGGCTGCCATCATAGAGGAGTCCCAAATTGTATTGTCAGAATTAATAACAAAATGCCTTTTATAGTTTGCAGTGAATGAACATCTCAAATAAATAGCATAGATTTAAAGCAAGGTTACAGCAGTTGCATATTACTATTGCCTGACTCTTTCCTTGCAGCCTGTGTTCAAAGATGTCCTTACCTATATGTTGACATCAAAACAGAAAAGGGAGCAAAGTGGTGGAATCTTCGGAAAACATGTTTCAAAATTGTGGAGCACAACTGGTTTGAGACCTTCATTATCTTCATGATTCTCCTTAGCAGTGGAGCCCTGGTGAGTGTTTCTTCTTTGCGGTGAGCTTTTCCTCTACAGTAATGAAGTTAGAAGGAAAGTGATTTTAAATTGCTCTATTCATAAGCTTCTTCTAAGAGTATAGGCTGGTCTTCCTAATTTGTTAGATTTCTTGGTCACCATCCTGTAATCTATTACAGAAGTAAAAATGCAAGTCAGTTGAATTCAGCAGAATATATTTATGATCACATTTATGATCCAGTCTCTTCCAGAAAGATAATTTCAGTGCAACACAGTCACTATTCTCTCAATTCAAGCTATATAAGGTTGCTTTTTCACTTATTGATATTGGCCACAACCACTTCATGCTTTGGTACTTTCCCCAGATGAAGCAGTCCCTCTATGTTCCCAGGATACATTCTTTGAATTAATTATTCTAGCCAAGTGCCATCATTTAAAATAGCCATACAATAATGCAATACATTATAAAGTTGACAATACAGTGAAAGCAAGAGATCACTTACATATTACACTGACGAGAGGAAGAGATTACCAGTTTTACTGGAGTTACTTGGTAGTTCATTTTGCAAACTTCTGTTAAACTGTAGGTCCACAAGTAAAAGGACGACTTGATTAATGTGGGTAGCAGGGAATGTTTTATCAAAGGGCTTTAATAAAACCTTTATGTCAATTGCTATAACATTCTAGATGTGATAAAATATGTCTATTTGTTCTGATTACTCTGGAACATGGGCTGACTGTTTTCCTAATATAGCTGTCTTCCAATGGACAGATGGAAGAATGCTAAAACTGTGATAGTTATATGCATGTTCCCAGGTTTCGCTTATGTCACTCATGCACACATTCACAGCCCTGGAAAACAGTCACACTCAAATCACTTTCAACTAAACACTGAGTGAATTTAAAATACTGTAACAGCAAAATTTTACTGGTTACTTTGCTGGAATGGGAGATGCCAAATCTGGATCCAAAGAAAACTCAAAGAATGAGCAGGATTTTAATCCCCCAAAGTCCTTGGTTTGATGATTCATAAGACAAGTAGTTTTAATGAGATTTGGAGAGGGATTTTTCCATGCTCTCAGGCCCCAAATTCCTGATCTAGTTTAGGTGATATTTTTCCTGTAATCCCTTAACGACTTAGTTCCTTTCTGAAGAAATCTTTATAAGATTCTTTTGTCCACACTGCTTACATACCTGCTTCAGCTTCAGCTTCAACCTAATCTCACATGATGAACTTCTGTGATTTGTCAGTTGCAAGATGATAACATATGAACTACAGATTCAGATTTGATCTCCAAGACCCAGCATCATTAGGAATAGACTTAAATCACTTTATCATTTAGCATCCTGGACTCACTATTAAGAAACATTTTAGGAACCTAAACATAGCAAACAACAAATCTAGACAGATATTTGGGTTAACAGTTCACCTTACAGTTTTCTCTTTCAAACAAAATTAAATTTGCTAAATTCCAAATTGATACAGGCAGGCCCATTGGATTAAGATTAAATTCAACCAAGTATTCACCATCATCAGCCAAAGATGAGTCTTCACCTTATGTAAACCAGACTATGTTTAACATTGTGGTGGGAATGCAGAACTTCTTGTTAAGTGTAGCACTAATTAACTGCAAGTTAATGCTCAGCTTCCTGGCTGGAAAGTTGGCCACCCGGGTTCAAGACCTGGCATTGCCATGCAGCAGGGAGAGCTCCTGCTGTTCCGCCTCAACTCTCGCCCACCTAGCGTAGATAAATAGGTACTACCCCTTCTGGCAGGAAGGTAACAGTTCCATGCTCCTTTGGCATCTAGTCATGCCGGCCACATGACCATGGAAGCATCCCAGGACGAACACTGGCTCTTCGTCTTGGAAACGGGGATGAGTACCATACCCTAGAGTTGGTCACGACTGGCAGGGTCACCTTTACCTTTAATATCCAAAAAGATTAATCTTGGTGATGATTTAGAGTTCTTATAGGAACAAACTATAATCATTAAGTTAAGTAGCTAATTAAGAAATTAGTGGAATTTTATCAGCCCAACCAACAGTATTCTAAGAAGTTAAGAAGAAATTACATCAGGATTTCCAATAGTAATTTTCAGATTCCTTGTGGCCATTTGCAAATAGCAGCTAAATTGGTTTGCCTCTGATCAGCTATAGCATAGTGTAGAATCAAAAATCTAATGGGCATGATAGATCTCTAGATGCAGAAAAAACTATCTATAGCAACCATTCATCAGTCTTTAAACAAAATATTTCAAGTGCATTAAAATGCACTATTGAGCATTTATTTTTATAACTCACCAAAATATTTTTAAATGGTAGAATATATTTCATCAAAAATATGCATATGGAAAGAAAATATGCATATGAAAAGAGAAGTAAAAAAGTTGTTAGATGGCAATAGTTAGAAAAAGCTACGTATAGGTTCTTAAAACATTTTAATATAGTTCTCATCTCATTTAATATAGTGCTCATTTAAATTCTACAAGATATATTTTAATATACCAAGCAAAAGAAAACAAATACCACTAAACTGGTTAAAATAAATCTCATTGGAGAATATGATGTTAATTAAAACAGTAATAATGAAGATATAGCAAAGCAGGGATAAACTCACATGTCTGATATTATGAAACAAGCAAAAACAATGTTTATTTAAAAAATAGGATAGGTCAACAGAGCTTGTACTAAACTTCCATTCTTTTAAAATAAGATATCCAAGATCTGATAAGACAAAAGTTATATAAGAAAAGGTATATAAGAAGATACATAAGAAAAATCCTGGGCAATGATATGGTAAAGGTATCAGATAGATCAAAAATTGATGTTTTTATGCTTATTGTACTGTTGTTTTCTGCTGAAACTCTGAAATCCTACCACCAATAGCCTAAGTAGTAATATAGGAAGGTGAACATAAAAAAATAGAACAAATTTCTGAGCACATACTTAGCAGAGATGAATTGAAGTTATCCCCATATTCTTCCTTTTTGTCATCTAGAAACATTGTTCAGTTCCATTTGTTTTCTATACATCCACTTGCAAACTTAAAGATTCGATATTAAAGAAAGGACCTCAAATATTTTTACATGTTTCCACATCTATCTTTACAATGTCCAAGTCTATGTGTATATTTATTATTACCTCTGTTTAGCAGTGCATGCTGTAGCTGCTTTTGTGTATTGTCAAGAGGTCCTACGGACTGTTCTACTTAATTCTCCTTTTAGGCTTTTGAAGACATCTACATAGAGCGCAGACACACAATTCGCACCATGTTGGAGTATGCTGATAAAGTCTTCACATATGTTTTTGTTCTTGAGATGCTGCTCAAATGGATAGCTTATGGGTTCAAGGTTTACTTCACCAATGCTTGGTGCTGGCTGGATTTCCTCATTGTTGACGTAAGTTGTAGCTTTCTGGAAGTGAGCAATCTGGAAAAGATTCCCAAGGATTACTTTTTGGTCTTGTATTAAATAAAATCTGATTAACCATGTGATTCTGTTAGCTTCATTTCCATTTCAAAATATGGCCCCTGCAATATGAGAAAACAGATTCCTTTAATAAATACTTCAGGACATTTGGCTTGTATTCAGGAACCAGATTAAAAATCTTTTCCCACATCTGAATTAAAATACTACTGACCCACCACTAAGTGGGAAGAAAACTATACTAACATTAATTTTATGTCCCTATTGCTGATCACCATACTCCCCCTACTGAATCTGTTCTGAATGGCTGTTGAATGATGCTGTTTATGATGTGCAGTGCATGATCAGCCGGACAACTGGTTGATTTTTCTGGCTTTGCTGCCCTCTTTAGGATCTGGCAGAAAATCTTCCACTAATCATTGCACTACTGCAGAAATGGAGTAGGTCTGATTGCGAGATACTATCAGCTAGAACAGAGTAACCAACAGACTGCTAAAAATATAGCTTCTTTGCTCTTGCACAGATCGGAAGGACTTTGGTACAGTGCTACTGTTCTGTGTCCAGCTTTTAAAGGAGGCCAATAGTAAAATGCTTTCAGACAAAGCTAACCTGGATGGGAGGCAACATACAGGGATCAGTCTGAACTGGCCAGTGAGCACCTTTCTGAAAGAACCTTCTCCTGATCATTTGATTTCCATCTATTAATGCATTTCTCCTTCTGTAATTTCTATTAAGTTTGTTACTCATTTTCTTACCAGGTCTCCCTCATTAGTCTAACAGCAAACTGGTTAGGTTATTCAGAGCTGGGCGCTATCAAATCCCTGAGGACACTCCGAGCATTGAGACCCCTTCGGGCTTTGTCCAGATTTGAAGGCATGAGGGTAGGTGTAGAATGACATTCCTTGATTTTATTCCTCTAGTTTCCTTCGATGCAGTGGAAATTTCAGAGTCAGAATATAATTCCTAAAGAACATAGTGGTAAAGCTCAAGTCTGCCTTGAAAGCATTTACAGTATTTTGACTGCCAATATATATTTCCCACATTTTTCTCCACAATATTTGTATTTTGCTTTTCTTTGAAAAAAAATAATTAAATAATACACATAGTTCCATTTTGTCCTGAGAAATAATTACAAACCCAAGATTATTCCAAATATTATGAATAGGTGGAGATGAAAGTTGGACGTATTTACCTCCTGGGGAATGTGATGATGATGCCCAACTTTCAATGACTCTTCAGGTTCACAACAATCAAATAAAAAATTACAATAAAACATAAAAAAGCTATGGCAAATGCTATAGGCCTCGGTGAAGAGCCAGGTATTCTCTATTCTTTTAAACAACAGCAGTCCGGACCACCTAGATCTCAATAGGAATCTTGTTCCAGAGATAAAATGCTGCTGCACAGAAGATACACTTCTGAGATCCTGAAGAATAACACTGTTAAATCAAAGCAACTGAAGTGTGTTAACCCTGCAAGAAATCTGTTGGGCAGAAGTTATGGGAGATAGGTAGTCCCTCAAAAAACCAGGCCCTATGCTGAAAGGCTTTGTAACTAACAAGCAGCAGCTTGAATTACATCCAGAAGCAAAGTGGCCACCAGTACAGTTCACAAAGCAGAGCTGTTACATGAGCATACCAAGGTATGTCTATTAACTCTCATTGTTGTTGTTCAGTTGCTCAGTCATATTCAACTCACTGCAACCTCATTGACTGCAGCACACCAGGCCTTCCTGTCCTTCATTGAGTCCTCTCTTTGCATTAGGTAGCCAGAGTATTTGAGCTTCAGCTTTAGTATCTGTCCTTCCAATGAACAGTCAGGGTAGATTTCCTTTAGGACTGACTGGTTTGATCTCCTTGCAGTCCAAGAGACTCTCAAGAATTTTCTCCAGCACTGCAATTCAAAGGCATCAATTCTTCAGTGCTCAGCCTTCCTTATGGCCCAACTCTCCATATATTACTACTGGTAAAACCACAGCTTTGATTATACAGACCTTTGTCAGTAAGGTGATGTCTCTGCTTTTTATTATGCTGTCTAGGTTTGCCATTGCTTTCCTCCCAAGAAGCATCTTCTAATTTCATGGCTGCAGTCACTGTTTGCAGTGATATTGGAGCCCAAGAAGGTAAAATCTTCCACTGCTTCCATTTCTTCCTCTTCTATTTGTCAGGAACTGATGAGACCAGATGCTATGATCTTAGTTTTTTTATTGTTGAGTTTCA
>JANHZU010005609.1:57768-79380 GCA_032468055.1 Acrochordus granulatus | reverse complement strand
AATTTTGATAACGTGGGCTTTGGCTATCTCTCCCTTTTGCAAGTGGTAAGTAAGCATGCTTTCTTCTTAGAAAATGTCCTTCTTTAGCTGGAACCTGGCCTTACTTAGATAGAAGCTCATATAAGAATGTACTAACTAAAGTACTAGCTAAAACTAGTCTCCTTAGTTGGTTCCTAGCTATAAGTTGATTTATTTCTAGAAAAAATTATAACTTTCAACCCACATTATTGTGACAAAACAGTCCAATTGTTTGCATGTCTGGGCCTAAGAGAGTTATTCTAGAGAATAAACAGCAAATTGACCTAGATTTGCAGAGAAGGAAGTAAAAACCTTTATTATCGCAATGGCATCTACTTTAGTAGATCTTTCTCACTACATGACATTTCTAATGTCCTTTTCTCCTGCACAAACATTAGAAAATTGTTTTAATTAGCCAAACTCAATTCTTTGTCTTCTGGGATCTTGAAAAAAAGGTTCATCAATATTTTACTATATAATCATCTGTGCCAGAGAGTTTTGTATGTATTAGATGCATCACTATTAATTTTTTCCATGGGATGATTTGATGAGAACATCCTTTTTTTGTCAGCAGGCTGGTCTGTAGAATTATCTAGGACAGTCACCAACTATTTTGTATGATCACTGAAACAGTGCTTTGAACTAATTGGGGTGATGACTGTGGCTGTCTTTATCTAGTTTATACTTTTTTCTATTAATTACCTACGTTTTTTTTTCCAGTTTAAATTAACTTCCCCTGATTTCCCCTGAATGGAACTAAACTAAACATTAAACCAAATTAAACTTTTTCTGTTTGTCTATTCTGAAAGAAACCCAACTTTCAAAATATGCTTTTATTTCTACATACTGGAGTTATTATATATTGCTTGATAAAGAAAGTATCTCCGATTCCTTCAGAATGAATCTGTTTCCCCTTCTAAAATGGTGGTGCTAGTGTTTATCCTGTATCCTTATTGAAAATTCAAAACACTTTAGATATTATGTCCCACTCCAAAGGTCACATTCAAAAATAAGCTCCATCAGGTTACAATGTACAGGAAAGGTAATTTGCATCTGTGGGATTTGAATTTCTACTTTTGTTTTTATGAAGACATTTCTGGCTGATGTGAGCATGTACTATTCTGTTCCATTCTCTTCTCCTGTTTGCTCTTAAAAAACAAACTAGATTATTCAGAACAAATATTTTTGTTGTGCCTATGCCTCAATCAGTCAATCAGTATATATAGCAGGTGGTTCTAATTTTAATTAAAAGGGACATGCTAATGAAGTGATATAATCTCCTTTATCTTTGTTTCAACAAAGCCAGTTGTGTGATTTAAATAAACATTAAATGGCTATTCTCCTTCTTTCCCCTGCAACTTTTCATTTTTTATTCTTTTTTTAAAAAAGGTTAGAAAAAGAGAATGGAAGATGAAACTTCCAGCTTGAGTTGATTGTTGTACGCTATGAGTTTATATATGTTTTTACAGATGTTCTCTGTTCATAATCAAAATGAATGTGTCCTGCATTATTTTCTTTGTAGGCCACTTTCAAGGGCTGGATGGACATCATGTATGCAGCTGTTGACTCCCGTGAGGTAATTTGAAAAAAGAAAGTTGCTTTCCCTCTTCTGAAGATCTCATAGAAAAATCACCAAAGGGTTCATTGCTTCCTTTTTGTTTCCTTTTGCAGCAGGAGGAACAGCCTCAATATGAAGTGAATATCTACATGTATATTTATTTTGTCATTTTTATCATCTTTGGGGCTTTCTTCACTCTCAATCTCTTTATTGGTGTAATCATTGACAATTTCAACCAGCAAAAGAAAAAGATAAGTGTCTTTTGTTTCTTTGTTCAAAAGCATATGTGCCCTTTTTCAAATAAGTAGTTCTGGAGATTTTTTTACTGCAACATAGACAATCAAATTACCCTTAGTGAAAGTTCCCTGCATTTATTGAATGGAGCCATGCTATTCTCCTTTTGACTGTTTTTCCTAAGAGAAAAAGGGTACAGTGCAGCCTTCTAGTGGCCCTCAGTCTTCGTTTTTTTATAAATGGAAGAGATTAAAAATGTGCTACTTTTCAGTTCTGAAAATGCATGGCAAATTTTGATTATGTTTTTTCCAGTATAGAAATCGCTATCTCCTTTCCAATGTAGAATTACCTACATTGGAGCGGACCAAGGCAGAAGCCTAATATGCTTGGGATAAAATTACAGTATAAACCTTACTTACTGTAGAAGTGATTCACAAACTGCTGTGAATAATCTATCTGTAACTGAAGATTCAGTAACTGGTTTACAGTTCAGTTTTAGGAATCATATGTTAAGACTGATTGGTGCATGGTGGCCTAGTGATTAAGATGCTAGGCTTGCCAGCTGGAAGGTCGGCAGCCTGAGTTCAAGACCCAGGTGCCGTATAACAGGGCAAGCTCTTGTTATTCACCACAGCTCCTGCCAACCTAGCAGTTTGAAACATACAAAATCCAAATAGATAACTAGGCACTGCCTAACGGTGGGAAGGTAAAGCATTCCATGCACCTTGGCATATATCATGCCAGCTACATGACCATGGACAATGCTGGCTCTTTGCACCACTCCCTAGAATCAGACACAGCTGAAAGAGAAAACCTTTAGTTTATTAAGACTGAAAGCCCAACTTGAGTTCCCAGAGCTCAGGAACCTGTCCTAAAAACCAGGACTATGCTACAGGACACACAACATAATAATCCACTGAACATATGCAGAGTAGAGAGCTAAATCTGAGTGAGAACTCAGATATTCCTGAGAAGCACATTCAATTTACAAAGAAACTTCTCTTACAAATACACATAAAAATCATTTATTAAGTCATTCCAACAAAGTGGTAGGGGAGAGACTGAGTAATACATATTACCATTACTGGCATGTTTTGTGACTTTGATGTATGACATCTGGTACTAATAAAAATTACATAATTTCACACCATGTCTAATAAGAATTATTCTTTTTTTCACTTAGGAGGCAAAGATATCTTCATGACAGAGGAGCAAAAAAAATACTACAATGCCATGAAGAAACTAGGTTCAAAAAAACCAGTGAAGCCCATTCCAAGACCACAGGTATGCCATTCTCAAAATCCAAGTCTATGATCAGTATCCATGAGAAAGATCTCCTCTGACCCTCTTTATTTTAATATAAAAGTTAATCTAACTACTCAGAGTATTAGATTTGCCTCACTAAATGATTTGCCTCACTATATTATTCCTATGTTTTAATGGCTTTTATTGACTGTAAAGACACAAACAGAATAAAAGTTGCACATAAAACTAACTTATTGTTTAAAGTCAGATCTTTCTATCCAGATACATACATGTGAACAGAATAAACTTCTTTTGAGCCAAAATTTCTACAGGAAATAAAGAAGCACAGTATTTCATTTAATGAACCTTAGCTAATCAGATTTTGGATGCAATAGGCAAAGCCTGTCTCTACAACATACAATATGTTTTCTGCATATGCATAAAATCCCATTTGGATTTAATGGAGATTCTCTTTTAACATCCATGTTTCCCCCCGCAATTAGTCTGGTAGATTGAGAATTTACTGTACAAGGCTCTAGGGATCTCAAAAATAAAGAATACATCTGTTGATGGACGATGGATGTTTCTCTCTAGAGTTATGACAATTGCTATTAAGTCTATTTAATGTAAAGATAAAAATGAAGGAAAAAAATGAGGTTGGATCCTTAGAAACTCTTCCTATATCTCTAATTGATCACTATCATTTTCTACTATTTTTTCTTTCCTTTGCATCCAATTTTTTTTGGATCAAAGTAATATGTTTCCCATTGTTTTCTAATACCAACATTTGACTTTTACCTGCCCATGAAATCTACTCTAGTAGTTTTTATAACAATATGATCATTATACTTTATGGCAATTGTGAAATTGAGTGTACTGATAGTCCCTATAAATGCAAAGATGTGATTCCAGGTAATACCTAAATTATCTTTCTCCAAGGCCATATGGATAAAGTCTTAGAAGACAGTCACCAGATGATTGAGATCAAAATATTTCAATTTACTTTGGAAATATTAATATTGGATGAATTAGACTTTACAGGAAGTATCACAGCCCAACATTAGCTCTTTCTCACCAAATTTCAACAGCACTATCTCAGTAAATTCCAAAGTCCATTAAATGATATGTAGACCACCCATTTTGTAGACCACCCATTCCTCCCTTACAAAGTCTCATAAGCCAAAGAGGTCAGGTGTCTAAACAGAAGATGAGATTTTAGTCCAATATATTAACCTTTGTTTTTCCTCATTACTAACAAAACATGAGGAAAAAATATGCACTTTTTAGTACAGAGTCAAGAATCCTGCTTCTTTTTAAAAAGTAATATTTTTTGCTACTTCTGAATTCTTCAACCACCTCAAGGCAATAAAAATAGTAGAATTTTATTTTGTGGTGCACACTGGATAGTTTAATATTAGCGCTTCAACCCAACTTTCTTTTTTGAGTTTTTCTTCATTTTTCTTCCTGTTCGTCATTGTCCCTGTGTCTTAAACCTTACCTGTGTTTTTGTCATACACACCTGCGTATCTTTCAAATTATCGAAGAACAAATATCAAGGGATGATCTTTGACTTTGTGACTCAGCAAGCTTTTGACATAGTCATCATGATCCTCATTTGTCTTAACATGGTAACAATGATGGTGGAAACAGATGATCAAAGCGAAACCAAGATAAATATCCTTACCCAGATCAACTTGGTCTTCATTGTCATCTTCACATCTGAATGCTTTCTCAAGATGATTGCCCTGCGGTACTACTTTTTTACTAATGGCTGGAACATCTTTGACTTTGTTGTGGTCATTCTTTCCATTGTAGGTAAGAAAAATACAAGCATAATTGATTTGTTTCTAAAGTCTTCAATCCAAGAGTATGAACAATGGAAATAATAGGGTAAGAGTAAAGACAGAAGATAACAACAATTAACTAAAAGCTATTATATAACCAAGAGTGCATGGTGGGGTGAGCAGTTAAGATGCTGGGCTTGTCAGCTGGAAGGTCAGCAGCTCAAATTTGAGACCCAAGAGCTGCTGTATTATGGGGTGAACCCCCCTTGTCTGCTAGCTCCTGCCAACCTACCAGTTTGAAAGCATGTAAAAACTCAAGTAGATAAATAGGTAGCATCTTGGTGGGAAGGTATCAGCGTCTGTGAGCCTCAGTGTACAGTCATGCCAGCCACATGACCATGGAAGCGTCTTTGGACAAACGCTGGCTCTTTGGCTAGGAAGAAGATGATGAGCACCATCCCCTAGAGTCAGCCACAACTGGCAGGGAAAACCTTTACCTTTACTATTATATAACCAGCATACATTACACCCAACTCCTGGAGCAGATCTAGAACTATAAATAGTTATGTCAAGGACTTTTTCAAAGTAATATTAAAAATGAAGATATGCATGAATAAAGAGTTTCAAATTTTTAAAAGTGCCTGAAAAATAAAGAGGAAAGCCAAGACTGAAAAAGTAGGTAAACTGTACTTGCTGATGTGATAAGCCGACATACAAAACAAACTTCAAAGTTTGGCTAAAGTTGAGCTGACAACTTGGACCAAGTTATGATCATTATTACTATAATTGTATCTCAGCTTTCATTCCAACAAACCTTGAACCCCAAATTAAATATGATTGGTGGTTTATAATGAGATACCCATTTACAAAAATATTGACATAATCTTTGAAAATTATTCCAGAGTATATCTGCTGCCTTTATAACTTCGCAGGGGAATTTCCCATTCCTTCTCTCATATCACCCATCCTCTGGAAGATAATCCTTTTGGTTTCATACCAAGATTAGATCTATTAGATCTTCTAGGAATAGCTCCAAAGTCTCCCAAAATTAAAAGAATAACGACTTTAATTTTCTTTGCTGTTTATGGGCAATACATATTGTATTCCTGATTATGAAAGTAGAAAATGTCATGACTATAAGTGAGACCTGCAATTCAAACTAAATTCTATTGCCATCCTTTAAAAGGCATTTTTTACAAATCCTGCTATTTACCATTCCTATGCATCACAAGAGCTCTTCCTCACTTAATCCTAAACAAGCGATAAACATGCCTGAGTAATCATTTTTTCCTGCCATATCATCATAACATCATCTTCATCTCATGTTCAGTGCAGAAGTGGCCACTTTAAGTTGTCCTTACCTGTTCTAGTTTTTAACCAGAGTTTTCTGTTTTGCCCAAAACAATTTTTGTCAAGATTTGGTACACTGGCTGGGATCTGCCCAAATCCTGTTGATTATTCTGGACTATTAGAGATATGATTCCTTCCCTTAAGCTCTTTAGACACTTTCTTCTGTGGCCATTTTTTCTTGGTTTGAAGGGGAAATTGTCCCCTTGGATTCTGGAATGATATCTGTCTGACCAGTGCTTTTCTATGCTGCATCAGTGCTTTCTAATGCAAGATTCTTATGGATTTACAGATTTAAAACTCTTTAACTTCAGTGCTGCTTCACAGAGGATCAGTTAAACCTGAAAATTCTATCATGTGTAATTCTATCCTGTGTGTTGTTAGTTCTGACACTTTTATAGGATTTTCATTGTTTTTGTTGACAAAGCTTTCATATTTTTGCTGTTTTATTTGATTGGCAGATAGCTGCACTAATATTCACAAAATATTAAAAGAAATATTTTGTCTATTCCATCCTGACTTGGGGAGCTGGACTCCTTGGATATTTGCTATCAGATTATCATTTTCTTGAAGCACTAATTGATCTCATCACCACTGCCTCCTGCTCATTTCATGACCATTCTCCACATGCACAATATTTAGCCAAGTTGTTTTTTAATACAGATTTATAACCAAAAGAAGGCTAGGCCTGCTTTCAGAAATAGCCCAACTGATAGGAACATTTATTAAGTTGCAACTTGGTAGGGAGCTAAACCTGTCATTCTAAACCTTTATCTCTGCTTGGCCAATCCCAGTCCATCTCCTAATCTGTGAGTGACTAGTGGTTGTTTTCCCACAGCAGGTGGAAGGAGAAACAGAGTCAGGAAATCTATCAATTCCTTTCTTTAATTTGCAGTTTTTCTCAGCTTTGCTCCTTTTACAGAATAAGTGTGAGCTTATTTAATTAGCATATGGCATATCATACATGGACTTAGACAATATATATCAGCATTTAGCCTAGACTAAAAAACACATTAAAGTATAATTATTAAAAAGATCTCTGTTCAAATGCCAATTCTAGGTCATCTACCCATTGAAGCGCATCATTGTTTATGAGGAAAAAATCAGAAACTGGGCTGGAATATGCCCTTAGCTTGCAGCCAGTCACAATATGATCTATTGTTTGGCGTGGGGCTCCACAGTCACACTGAGGGGAAAATGCTATTCTCTTTTTATATAGTGAATCCTGTTCAGAATTGTCCATTGCTGGCAGGATAAATCAAAACTTGGCACTTTTTGTGTAGGATCTTCTATATATTTTCCTGTAACTGGATGTTCAGCAACCCATATGGCTTTCCATTGAGAATCAATGTTGAAGTTATTGCACAAATATTGTGCAAGTGCCAATGTGGGGTTCCTAGATTTAAGCCAACCAGTTGATAAGTAAGGAAGGTCAGCATGCACCGGTAGAAGTGGGTTGTTCATAATTTTTCTGTATTTTCTCACTAATGCATCTTGCCTTCATAGGGCCAGCGGTGCTAAATGGCTCAGAATAAGAAGCTAGTAGATAGGAACGATTTTAATAGATTCACTTATGATCCTCATAATGCCATTGAGTATTCTGCTGTGAAGTAGACCAACCCTAGTGCTGATATCCTGAGGGTGGCACCTGAGCCACCCCATTTTGTTCTACTTAGTTTCTGGAGTATGTTAATCCTAGTATTAATTTTTGTGGTCGCATTCTCTAGGTGTCTCTTATAGGAAAGAGTTTGGTCCAATTTTACTCCAAGGTATTTTGGATAGGGGTTATGGGAATTAAATTTTTATTTAGAGACACTTTCATGGCTTTGTTTGCCAGTTTATTGTTGAGGTGGAAGCCATTCTTCTGTTTGGGTGGTCCTGATTTTATTTCAGACTGATAGGCATTGAATCATTTGAATTTGATTCAAATGGGAGAATTTTGTATTATTTATGTCATCACAATGATTTATTAATAACCATTTTGGAAAATTGATGTGATATTCTGTAATATTCTGAGAAAAATATAACATCTTCCTGTCTTTCAGGACTTGTCCTCTCAGATATTATTGAAAAATACTTCGTATCACCCACTCTCTTCAGAGTCATCCGTCTGGCCAGAATTGGGCGTGTTCTTCGGCTGATACGGGGAGCAAAAGGCATCCGAACGCTCCTCTTTGCCTTGATGATGTCTCTACCAGCACTTTTCAACATTGGTCTCCTTCTGTTTCTGGTTATGTTCATTTATTCCATTTTTGGAATGTCAAACTTTGCTTACGTAAAGAAAGAATCTGGCATTGATGACATTTTCAACTTTGAGACTTTTGGCAACAGCATCATCTGTCTTTTTCAGATTACCACATCTGCTGGTTGGGATGGCTTATTGAACCCCATCTTGAACAGTGGTCCTCCAGATTGTGATCCTCATCTGGAGAACCCTGGCAGTCGTGTGAAGGGTGACTGTGGCAATCCCTCCATGGGCATCTGCTTTTTTTGTAGTTATATCATTGTTTCTTTCTTGATTGTAGTTAATATGTACATTGCCATCATTTTAGAGAATTTTAATGTAGCCACAGAAGAAAGCAGTGAACCTCTGTGTGAAGATGACTTTGAAATGTTCTATGAAACATGGGAAAAGTTTGACCCTGATGCCACACAATTTATTGCTTATAGCACACTTTCTGATTTTGTGGATACCCTGCAAGAGACACTGCGAATTGCTAAACCCAATAAAATAAAACTGGTCACTATGGACTTGCCCATGGTTCCTGGGGATAGAATACATTGCTTAGATATTCTCTTTGCATTGACAAAAGAAGTGTTGGGAGACTCTGGAGAAATGGATGCCCTGAAGGAATCAATGGAGGAGAAATTTATGGCTGCAAATCCCTCTAAAGTGTCCTATGAGCCCATTACCACAACGCTAAAAAGAAAGCAGGAGGAAGTCTGTGCCATCAAAATCCAAAGAGCTTTCCGTCGATATCTATTAAAGCGGTCAGTAAAACAGGCCTCATATTTGTACAGGCAGAGTCAAGATATGGACACATTGATAGAACCCCCAGAGAAAGAAGGAATGATTGCACACAAAATGAATGCAATGTACGGCTCGCAGGTAGAAGTGGAAACTCCCCCGGAAACAGCTCCAACTATTGTACTTGAGCCAATAAGCAGCCCAGAAATTAAGAAGGATCCAGGTGAAATTAAAGAGGAGGACAATAATAGCAAGAAGGAAGATGACTCTGGAAAAACAAAAATAAATGAGAATACCACGCATGGTGTAAAAGAGTCCTCTGTATAATGAAGACACATTTGGCCAACAAATGGTGCATGGTTCCAAATGGCCTTTTTCACAAAAGCTCTTCTGCATCTTCTATTTTTGTGAACCAATAAGGTTCTTTTGCCAGATTTTAGGTACTTAACTCCACACTTTAACTTTGAAAGCAGGACCCCATCTGGTTTCTGGTTTGTTTTTCAAAGTCACCACAATGTGCAAAGTGTTTCCCCCCTTTCTCATAAGGTAAATGTGCATTACCTCTACTACTGGTAAAAAGAACATCTTAGATTCATGCTAGTTTATATGTAACATAGAATGCTCCAAAAACAATTCTCGTGATTCTGAATCCAGAATAATATAGAATCAGTCAAGAATCAACTCTTTATTGGTAGAATTTTTAAATAGTGCTCGAAAAGGGAAAAAGAAGGAAGTCTTTAATTTATTCTAATCAGATTCAAGCTTTGAATGAAAACAAATCATTTCTGAAGAGTTTCACCAGAATCTATTAAACTTCAGTGCTAAAAAAATTTCCAAGAATAACTAAATGTTGCTGCCATGATAAATTATGCAAATTGTAGTAAGGCTGCATATAGTACTAATTTATTCTGCTAATTCTGGGGAGATGTTGTAGGCCTGGAAGCCTTACATGGAATGTACATGGCTTTTGAGAAATCATTTACTTTGTTCATACTCTTTTTAATTTTTTTTCAGCCTTAAGATCAAGAAATATTTTGACTTGTTTTTTCAGTCAAAGCTGGAGTTTCTAGTTCCCCAAAATTAAAGCCAAAAAATTGGCTCAAATTAAAGCTTGTCAAATTCTGCTCATATGCAGAAATTGGATATGATAATTTAAAACAAAATATGCAAGGCTCTGATCTTACTGACTGATGATTCTTAAAGTCAATTTGGAAAATATAAATTTTTACAAATTTTCTCTCTATTTTTCTTTGTGTGTCTTTCTTGAAGACACCAGAAATGAAAATTATAGTCTATACTGGTCCTCGGACATTAACATTGGGTAAGGGTCTTTGACTGATTTTTTTTAAAGTAATATTAAGACTTAAACTTTGGGCTTAGGATTCTTTCCAGCTTGTGGGTACAAAGAGAATGGAATGGAATAATATTTGAGAATAGCACAGTTTAGGAACATAAAACTGCAATGTCTTAAACATACTTCTGTTTTTTATTTCAATAATTTGAGTAGGCTTAAAACATTTTTTGTTAGAAATGGCTGAAAGTCCAATAATGTCTTAATTATATGTACACTATATATGTCTAAAAGTATACATATGTACAATTTTAAAGAAACGAAGATAGAATGTAATGTGCTAATCTGTTCTCAGGGTTTATTGTCAACTTCATAATTTTTCTAAATTACTTCTCAGTTCTACAGCTTATCTTGGAATGTGAGCTGTCATTTTTCTTTGGCATCTTGCTGTTTTCTTCTTTTCAGCAATGTCTAAAGAGCTTTACTTTAGAATGTGAGATGTATTGCATTCACAGTCAAAATATCTAGCAATTTGCATCTTCATTCATCAATAAAATCATCAGGAACAGCAGAATTCCCATGCACAGTAAGGATACGGTATCCCATAGGAAAAGATACATTTCCCAGGAGATAAATGTGCCTCAAAAAGTTGAAAAAGCAGGAAATCTGATAGCTAGGTATGCCAACTTCCTAATCAATTCCATTGAGATTAGAATATATAGTATTGGTCAAGAAAAGTAATATTGTGATTTTTTAAATTTATTTTTAAGCATTTTCACAAGAAGAGTTTCAAAGTTTCTCTCCACATTCATCAATCTGGAATTAGTTTAAGAAAATGAAACAGAACAGAGAGTATTCCTTATTCTCTAGCCTGACCTTTAATCAAACAGGATTTCTTTTTAATTTTCCCATTATTCAAACTCTGCCTTAATGGCAGCCATTGCTGCCTTCTGTTAGTAGCAGAATATTGAATATAATTCCACAAGTGATTTCTATGAATGTAATCAAACTTAATAAGAGGATTCTATAAATCAACATTTAAATTAACCATAGTGCCATGCCTATAAATGCAATATATGAAATCAGATAAATGACCTGCAGTGCATCCAAATAGGAAAATATTATAATTGCAAATGGCATTGTCCATCTTTCTGTTACAGATGTATAATATGAAAGGAAAGCTTGTCTGGGAAGCATGAGAGGGTTATAAATGGAAACAATTGCAATCATGGTCCCCAACATATTTTTCTAATTGAATAGCAGATATTTAGTATATGTATTGAGATATATGTATTAAGTGGTAGTGGTGGCTTGTGCACTGGGAAGATTTCTCCATAGTAACTGCTGGGATTTTGTGATAAATCACTAGATAAACACATAAGAAATATACTAAGTACATGGAGTAGGATGGAAATAATAGCAATTTATGTCTGTTTTGAGTGAAGATGGATAGAGAGCATTTTTTAAATTCCAGGAATCATAGTAACTAAGGAGCAGGGCACTGATTGGGCAACTTTTAAATAGATAGAGGGAAAGAGGATAAGCACTGATTGTACTCAGAAACAAAAGTACTTGTGAATTGATTTCAAACTGATTTGTGAAAAATTGGAAAAATGGAAACTTGTAGTTGGATATGCTTTAATTGTGCCCAATGCTGATTGGCTGTTACTATAACATCATGACCTTCCTGAGAATCAGTTTTTCAATTTTTAAAGTAACTCATTATAGCCCTCTAGAACTTTAATTTCTTTATATATTACATTTATTGAATCAAAATATCTGTTTAGATATTTTTACTTGACTGAGTTGATTCCAGGCACTAGAATTAGGTTTCAGGTCTAAACCCTGATGAGCCCTGCTTTAATCCTTTCACTCCATAGAAATTTATTATCTGAAATGCCAGCTATAAATTTAAAAGATATTGCCAATTTTTTTTTAATTTTTGGAGTCCCAAATTCTTTATCAGCTTATCAATCTTGGTTCTCAGCTTGCTAGTCTTGGTTCAACTTTGTACATGCCTTTGGGAAGAGAAAAATGCTGCTAATGGATACTTGGCTCATTGGCCTAGTTCAGTTAAACTTTCTGTTAAAGGCAGTTTCTGATACACACAGCCCAAAATCTTTCTCCCCCTAGCCCTGATTCCCCAATCATAAAGTACCATTCTTTAGTATTTCTCAATCTGATGCCCTTGGTGTTGGACTTCTTCCCAGACAGAAGGGAAAAAAATCAGATGTACAAATGAAATTGTATTCCATGACAAATTAATACTGAAATGGTCCTTTTGAGGTGAGCTCATCTAGTAAACTTCATCTAGTACTTAAGCAAGTAATTCTTAACAACTATAAGAAGTATCCTTGAGAAGAAAATTTGTTTTAAAATGCACAGAACTTGAAATTAATTTAATTTATCCTTCAGTTCTGTAGATTTTTCTTTTATGTGGTAATTCCTAGACTTTCAAGCCCCCAGTACATCATGGACTAAATCAAATTGTACTATTTATTATTCTAAACTAAGAGTTAAAGAAATCTGTTGCTATTATTTTGCAGAGTAGATTGCTGGGAGTCAAATGCCCATCACTCTAATGCTGAAAATGTTTCACTTTACCAGGGCAAAACTGAACAGTTCCCTCTCTCAGTTGGAAGATTAATTTTCAATTCTGCTCAGGGCAAGGGGTGGGGACATCCAGGAATTATGTTATTTGAGATAGGCTTTCAGGCTGCATTTACATGGAAACAGCTATGGAAAAAGGACTGTTTTCTTTCAAATGAACTCTGTTGCTTGTACATATAGACATACAGTATATATATGATATTCTGTTTTACAAAGAAAAGGCTATTAGAAAGCACAATATTTTCTTTGTACATTTCATAAAATAAACTTTGAAAATGGGTAATTACTATTCAGAACTCAGATCTGTTTTCTTACTAGTGGGCCTCCATCTGCTGTATCTCTTTTTCCCCTGTTTCTGCGTGCAATATTTGTTTGTTTAAAATGTGTTAGGATAAATTAAAAGTCAGGAAAATACATACTAAGGTTTTTGAATGCTTCATTCTATTTATGCTTAGTGACCTCCTTCTTTTTAAATCTTCCCATCAATGTTCTTGGTGCAAATTAATCATTTAAAATCTTGAATACCAAAGGAAACAGGTGAGAACTATTGCTGGGAATATGAAGAAAGACTTCCCATTCCATAACTAACCTATCCCTCAGCCTTCCCTTGTCTCTAGAACATTGCTCTGTCATCTTTTTCTATTTCCTTAAAATGGATGGAAATATGATGACTGGAGACATAAAATTACTGAGCTTGGAAATTCTGGATCTTGGAAACTAATAGATTTGCTGGATTTTATGATGCAAAAAGTAATATATTATGTTTGTTATCAATAAGATGTATGCTCACTAGAGAAGGAAAAAATTCTAAAGTTCAGATCTAAAGCATTTTGTTTATATATTGATAATCTGAAAGAATCAGATTCCTACCCTAGTGCCTCAGGCAGGAGCATCACATCTCCTTTTAGCTAGAATGATGGATGTTAACATTTAAAAAGATGTATGTTATATTATAATAAACATGGGCTTAAAAATCTACAGTTATTGGAATGTCATTAGGAAAGTGGAATAGTATAATCAAACAACAGAACACAAAAATTTGCTCTTCCATTTTCATAACTGAACTTATTTTATGCAGGTAATCCTCACTTAATGATCACAATTGGACCAGCAACTCTGTCTCTAAGCTCCACAGTCACTAAACAAAAAATCATATGACCATGATAGACTTAATGATGTACCTTCCCATTCAATTTTTAAGTGAAACATCAAATGACTGATTTTACTTCTGTGTTCTCCAATATTGGAAACCAATTTTGAAACACACAAATGGCAATCACATGACCATGACTACAGACATAAACATGACGTTGGTTGCATTGGTGTTTTTCTAACACTGTCATAACTTCAAATGGTTGCTAAATGAGACAGTAAACAAGGATTGCCTATACTTGCATTGAGCTACTAATATAGATCCAATGGAACCATTATCTGATATTAAAAATATTCTAAGCCTTCCAATAGTTTGCAATCTTTTTTTGCAGAAGTTAGGATATTAATTATTAGTGCTATTTTTTTATCTAGAAGATCTCTTACATCATTTAGCATTATATTAGAAGAGAAAATATTCCTTACTCCAGTAGAATCCAAAAAGCTTTAATACAGCTAGTAAAGATTTATTAAAATCGCAAACTGAGATTTTCAATCGCTCCCTAGTAAGATAGGTAAATAACATCTTTTTTCAGTAGGATATATAGGACTTGTCCCAAAGTTCTACAAAACATAATTACAACATTCAGTATAAGGTTGCAGAAATTCTATTATTGTTTAACTGTTATTCAGATTTGTGAGCCTAATTCCTTTTTTATTTTGTATATATAGTAAGGGATTCACATAAAGGAACAGTGAAATGGCAGCTCCTGGCTCAACATCTTCCAAATAATTTGCATCAAGCTGGTTTCATGCCTTCAGCATTTTCAGTCTCTGGAAAAAAAAACTGTTTTCAGATTTCACCACAGTAAATGTATAGACCTAAAAATGCAGGGATACATGGCTCATTGAATAAGCGTTCTCAGGCCACAGTGTTTCACTCTGTGAAACATTCTGGGGCTGCCAAAGCTATTTGCACAATTCCAGGCAGCCACAAGATGGGGGCAAAGAGTTAAACCTTTTTAAAATCTGTTTTCTGTCATGTATTTCATATACTGGGACCAGCAATTCAGTGTTTAAGTGAAGCAGTCACTAAATGGAAGCATGACTAATCTTACGATCTTACTTCAGTTTTCCTTTGCTTTGCGATTGGAATATTTTCCTTTTGTGCATGCAATAACATTTAAAGTATCATATGGCCTGGTAAAAAGTTAAAAGGTTGCAAGGAGCAACAGTAATGCCACTTTGCAGGAGAGACTAGCTCTGTCATCATGGATAACTGAGCACATCATCAGTGTGGCTAATCACAAAGAAAAGGTGAGAGGAACTTCACATGAGATGTGCATGCTCAGAAAGCGTAAATAATTGAATGGAGTATATGATAGATAAGTACTTCACACTTATATTGTTAATGGTTGGCTTAAACTTTTGAATTAGAAATCTATAAGAGAGGTGATGAGGAATGGCTGGGTGCAGCCATTGCCCTTCTCTGCCTGCTTGCTGATTTGGGCTGTGCTGCAAAAAACAATTTCTTAATCCTTCCAGAAATGTCTTCCTGACTTTGATTGTAACCAAGCTTGGAATGAACTTCTTAACTTCTAACACTGCAAAGGTCGTAAATGGTCACAAATTACATTTTTATCACCATCGTAACTGCAAATGGTTGCTGTATGAGGTGGTGACTAAACAAGGACTACCGGTAGTGATTATCCATTCCTGATGGCTAAGCCCCTTTGCACTGACTCTAAATGTGCAACTGCAGGGGGTGGCAAGTGTGGCCAAGTTTGTTGACTCACTTCTATCATGCACCATTTGGATCAAATTATTTTCCAAAGTGAAACCGAGCTATTCACTTGAGTTTGTTTCAAATTTTGAGTTCATTTCTGATGTGGAAGGGAACTTTTGTATTATAAACATTCACTTGGTAGGACATTGTTTTATCTATAATCTGGTTCTTACGTTTTAGAATAATATGAAGGGAAAAAGACCCTCCTATAGGACTGAATACTAGAATTTGGAAAGAGAACACCTGCTGATAAAGTAGCTAAGAAAAACTTTGCTTTTCCATTAAGAGTGGTCTATTTTTTCACTCAGCCTCATATTTGGCTTCATTATGCAAAACTCATACTGGCCAAAACAAAATGTATCTGAAGAGCACCTAATTAGGAAAGGCCACTTTAAGGAGACCCCAGTTCAAATCACTTCTTTCTAGCCCTATGTCCAGAAATGGCTGTCAGATTTAGCTCATCTTTTGGAGTGGGATGTTTCAAAATAAAGCTTAGCACTTCTGGATGTCTTCATTAAAAGCAGATACCATTTAAGCAACTGCTTGCTACTCTCTACCATAAATTAATAATAGCCAGTTGGTGACAGAAACTGATCTGGGAAAAATTGCAGAAATTAAACAGCAACTAATAAACATGAGTTTTCCAGCAGTGTTTAATTAAATGCAATAAAAACAGTCAAAAGCATAGAGGAAATTCAATTAAGAATAAAAAAGACTATATTTCTTAATTTTAAAAAATTAAACTAATTCTTAGCTATGAGAAAGGATATTCCTAAGACACATTAGACTGTGTAATACCTCCAATTTCATTAAAAATCCATGACAAAACCTTCATAGCAATATAGTAAAGTACAAAAGTATTCTTAGTCAATCAACCATACACTGTATAGGTAAAAGTTTTAAATTTCCTATCTTGAAACATAGCTTAATTGTTACGTTACTGTTAAACCAAGCAATCTGAAATCACTTTCCATGATTTGACCATTTCATACTTTCAAGCTTTTGGCTAATATATCCATGATCAAATGTTTTCCCTATCAGTGGGAACAGTGTGTTCCTGTAGAATATTAATTCTGAATGTTCAAAAAATTTCCCATTAAAACAGAAAGTGCAAAAAACAGAATAAGAGAGAGGAAACCATGCAGCATATGATCTGATATAATATTTGTTTTTGCTGGTGCCAAGAAGTTAACATGAAACTTGATTTGGTGATGAATAGGAATGGATGATAAAGGGGCTGATAAATTTAAAGATAAATTCTAAGTGTATGGGTGAGTGTACTTGCATGTCAAGCTGACCCTTTAGCAGGCCGAACTGATTAGCATCAAGTATTACAAACATAGAAGCCCAACAGCTACAACTTTGGGATGGCCATAGTAAGAGCCAGAAGGGAGGGAAAGTATGCCTTTCCACTCTGTGAATTTTATATAGGAGAAAACCACCAAAAAGCCACCAATCTGGAGACTACAGAAAGAAAATAATAGAATATTTTCAATCCATCTGCCATAACATAAACTCACTTTTACTTAAACATCTTTTTAAATACTAGTTGAATTCACAAAGAATAGACAGACACTGGATTGGACTCCTATTAGATACAGATTTTGCCCTGATCAACTTGTGGAAAGTTTTCACAAATATTTCTGGTTCCCTCTGGCATCAAGAACATGAGTTACACAACACCCACTGTCTGATTCAAGACATTTGTTTTTATGTTCATGAGTCCATTGAATGCTACTGGGACATGCCTAACGGGTTGAATACATGCATTATGCATTATAACTGTCAGGATGAATTCAATTAAACAAAGATTTGCTTCACAAAAAAAGCCTTTAAATGCCTAAAAGGATTGCCATGTATTAACTATAATACATTATTTCCAATTAATATACTCAATGTTTTTATTTTTACTGTTGTTTATTATTCTTAGTTATGATTTTCTTTTGTATACTGCTCTGAGTTTCCTTGAAAGGAACAGCAAGGTATAAATAAAATAATTCAAAGCACAATATCCACAACAAAGAAATGGTGGTGAACCAGAATAACTTCCTCTACTTTCCTTGTTACATCAGTCGCTAAGTGCAGCTCTTGCCAATCAAACTGCTCATCTGAGGCATCCCTGCCCACATGACAAATTGCACCCTGTTCAGAATCCACCCTCACTCAAAAATCACCCAAGGGACTGCCCCTTGATTGCTAAATTTACATGGACAGGAAGCAAGAGCTTAGCCCAGGAGCCTCAATACTTTGTCAAAAGAAAGAAGAAATCAAGGACTAGATGTGTTTTCACAAAGTTCCAATTGAGCCTAATCCAAGATAAATTCTTTTCATCTCAGCTTTTGACCAGCTATGGAAGCTTCTTCATTCAAGATTTACAGGAACTTTGGGGCTATACTGGGGCTCTTGCTGGTAGTCACAGGTATGGTTTCTTCAATCTCAAACTCCTTCTTCAGCCAAATTCATTGATTAAGATGATTTAAAGTCATAGTAGTTCAATTATATTTGTCTTTTTCTGTATGTGTTCCTGCTCTCTCTCATGAGTCACTTTGATTGTCTTTTGGATCAAAGGATAGGGCCTATATAAGCAAACAGAAGATTGTTATTGGCCTTTCTAACCCGAGGCCGTTCTAATGCAAGGAGTCCCAGAATTTCCGTCCTGCCAAGCTGACTAACAATTGTATTCCTAATACATGAAGAGGATATCACATTGAGGGAGCTGGTCAACATTCATAGTGTCACACAGATCCCAGGTGAAGGGTTATCTTATGAAAATCAAAGTGCACAACCTGAAACCCAGCTGGAAGAAAAAGAGAAGGCTTTCCAGTTATTCTGTAAGACTGGAAGAAAAAATACTAAGAGAAAGGAAGAGGAAGAAATAAAATCAAATTAAGAGAGAGATCAGAAGAAAGTTCTATTGATAATTCAACAAGAAACAGTACCAAATGAGAAATAATGATGTCCTCTGAGTTATTGAACACTTTTTATTTTAGAAATGAAGTTTTAGAAAACTATCATTGTACACCTGAAGAGTTCTACAAAAACACCAGTACTTCAAAGACAGTATGATATTTTCTGAATGCTGGAGATATTTGTTAGTCTTTGGTGATCTTTGGGTGGAGGTTGGAAATGTTTAAGATGGAATTTAGGACATTCTGCTCAAGAGGACCTTCTTCAGCCCCCTCCTACTCTCCCCAGAGATGTTCAGGGTAAATTTCACAGAAACAGTAAAGAAAATGTGCTCATTGGGGTATGTTAACAAAAAAATGCAACACTTCCTGCCAGCTACTTTGAATTTGGGAAGAAGTAGCTGACACATTGGTATTTGCTTTCTAAAACAAGAAATTTTTTGTTTGAAGCTCTCCAGAGAAGGGAAGACAACAAAGATGGGCTTTCATAATTATCTTGGACTGAATAAAAGGATGGCAGTAGTGAGATTTCTTTATCCAACTAGAATAGCTAGATGCAGTGGAGGGCAATTTTGTTGTGCAAAAGAGGTCATTTTAGCAAGTCTGTGTATAAAGTGCAATTGTTTGAACAAGAAAAGAGAATGTGCAGTTCAGGGCAAGTTAAGGTACAAGAACTGGTATATTTTCTCACCATGAGAAAAACATCCAATTGCCCTTATGCGGCTAGGAGAACAGGTAGGTTTGTAATCTTCTGACAAGTGGATTTAGCCACTTTTTAGAAACTTTTTGGGGGTTATTCAGTCAAGTAGGAGAGGCTCTCCCCTCCTGCTTTCCTTTCTAGATACAACCAGGACAGTCACCTGATCTCATGTATTAGGTGTTGCAAGAATCATTGGGAAGGTAAAGGCTGCTATGAGTCTGAGCAGTCAAAAATAAAATTGCTCTGTTGAATGTTTTGCTATTATGCACTATCAGTGGGGCTAAGAGGCAAGACATTCAGTACAATGCTTTTGCTGTTGAAACTTACTTGTCTGCATGGATGGCTAAGGCTCATAAGAGAGGCATTTGTTCCTATTGAACTCCTGTGCCACTATCTGGGTTGTCTGCAGCATCTGAGTTACAGGGAAGACATATCCCACATCCCCCCAGAACTTGCTGCCATCCTGCAGATTTGTTCACCCAATTGCTGATATGGTATGCAGACTATCTGGGAGTTCCCTCTCTATGAAATGAGGGTGGGGTAGCAAGGACTGAAGTGGAAAATGTCTCCAATATCAATCAGAGCACCATTGTGTTTGACCTGCTGATACTTGATCTCCCACTTCATCACCCACCATGTGTAGGATCTGCCTACAGATCCATAAGACACCATACAGGAAACCTGGAATGGAAGAATTATAATTTGAAACAAACTCTCCCCATCACATGGCTTGCCTATCAGCCATTTCAGAGAATGTGCCCATATTGCAGCCAAAAGTGGCCAGTAGGAGCATCCCTCACCCCATTGTTGCATCATCAGCTCAGTTGTCCCCATGATACATTTGACACATCATGCAAATAGCAAAGTTTATTTCAGAAGACATGGAAAACACTATTTCAGCTTTGGTGATTCAGAAAAAACCACAGTCATCTGGGCTTGGGTATGGACTGCAATGAGAGGACATGAATAGTTAGCCACCCAGCCATCCTCAAGGTGAATTTAGGCAGACCTGTAGATATTGAGGATGCCCCTGTACTTTTTATAAGAAAATCCTGGCCCATTTCCATAAATCTTCTCAACAATCTAATTTGGTTTTTAATGCTAAGATTTGTTCATCAAAATTTATACTTGCATTTCTGAATTGAAATTAAGCAACATTTTTTAAATGTTATGTTTTGTTGGATACTTGACTTTAAAATCACTACTTGCACATGTCAATTAAATAATTACTGAGAGGTTAACATAGCAGCAAATTATAGACATTAATGGTTGGGTCTACATATTGTATTGTTATAAATTAAGTCTTGCCTATTATAGAGATTGGGCTTATACAACTTAGTAAAAAATTTATTTGGCTTAGAGTTCATTCTCACATCCTCTTAATGCCCTGATGATAATTTTTATATGCAGTGCCCTCAAGATGTTTGCCTTCCTATCATTTCTATCTCATAGCTGAGATTACTTAAGGCTTCAGATGTTCCAGTTTTAAAGTAAGGTTTTCTCTATTTTCCCAACACAATATTTCCCATGGATCTGTTCTTAGATGTAGCAATTGATGCCACTATACTTTTCTGCCAATTCAGAGGATGAGAATAGCATGTTAACAATGCAGCCTGGTTATTATCTCCCTTGGGAGATTCACTGGATTCCTTCATGTTAGATCTTGCCAGACACCAGTTTCTATATACCATTGATGCTTTTGTTAGATTACGTTGAACACTGGTTAGAACTGCCGAATCTTTGGATATATTTTTTATTTATTTGATTTATATTTTATTAGATTTATATGCCACTGACTCAAAATGATTCTCAACAGCTTATTTAACATGTTAAATAAATTTAATATTTAACTCTTGGCAGCTTATTTAACAGGAGCTCAATAAGAATACAACATGCAGAATATCCAGCCTTCACCAAACATTTATACACCCAAAGATTATTCAAAACATATCCATCAGCAAAGTTTATATAGTAAATTTGGTGGAAGTAAATGTTGCATTGAAATCAAAAGATGCTTGCTCCTTGGGAGGAAAGCTATGGCAAACCTAGACAGTGTAGTCAGAAGCAGAGACATCA